>VDFB02133762.1:0-20613 GCA_007258455.2 Sequoia sempervirens | reverse complement strand
CATAATATTCCCACTCAAACAACACTTCTCGAGCTAGATGAAGAAGGGAGAATCATTTTGGAACCAGAGTGCATTCGTCAAGCATGCACAAAGAAGCCGAGGAATAGAACTATCACTGAGTATCTCATCCAATGGAAGAATTTACCAGTTGAAGATGCCACATGGGAAGATGAGGAGTTCATTCAAAAGTTTCAAACTTGATTAGCATTGAGGACAATGCTTCTTTGAAGAAGGGGGGCATGCTACTTTAATATTATTGTACATCGTGTTAAATAGTAGGCCTGTACATTTTAACTCTCTCTATTAAGTCATATTATTGTATATTGTTATTTAGTTGTTTAGGTCGGCCTAAGTCTTATATAGGTGTGTCTGAGTCGGCCTAGGTGATATCCTTGGCATAAATAGGTATATATAGGAGGTTGTGAGTCTTATTTCATCATCGAGTGTGAAGTGTGTTCTCATTAGAGATATTTGGAGGTTTGCCCCCTTGAAGTGGCTTGTTATTCTCAGTTATTATCAAGTATTTGTAGCATATTTCATATCATATTCTTCTATTGTTCAAGTTATTTCATAACACCATTTCTCCTTTGTCTCATTCCTAAGTTAAGTGATATTCAAAAAAGATGAATGATTGAACAACAATGAAAAAGTCTACAAACATCTATGTCTCACTATTTTTGAGAAATTCTTACATCACATAAATCACTTAGAGTTCCCTTTTACTACTTGGTCCACTATTTGGTGTTTATTGTGTGGAGATTCATTAGAATCTCCACCTTCTTGTGATGACTCCTTAATTGACCATTCATCAATTAAAGTTGACAACACTCCTATAGAGACTCATCCTTCTCCTTCTATAGACTTCATTTATCCTTTAAAGGCTTTCAATGAATCTCTTTAGTAGGATGATTCATTTCCATGTATATGCCTCACTAGGATGCATACTTATTAGACGCCTCATAATATATTTATTGAATCTTACCTTTATGATCTATATGACTCTACCAATGACCTACTTTTCCTCTTTGATGAAAGTCTCCTATTGTTGCATCACCTTATCTATATATAATGGTGCATATAAACCATCATGTTCTCTCTCCACCTCAACATAATTTTATAATAATACATCCTATAACTATACTTGAGTCTTTTGATCAAATCTAATTACCATTCAACATAGACCCCATTCTATAAATATTCCTAGGCACCTAGGTTGAAATTTTTATTTACCTAAATGTAATTTTTATTCCTTTCTATAGATCCCATGCTACAAATATTTTAGTTATTTTTGTAGTCTTAGTATTTTTTTGTTTATTAGTATATATTAGTTCACTTGCCATTAACCTCAGGTGTTCTTATATGATAATTCAATCATATAATGGGTTAATAAGAAGCAACACTAGCTTCCAAGTGTTAGTAATTTTTTTAATAAGACAATACATACATAATAAGGAGGTTCCAATCTTCATAAACCTTAGTAGTAGTCTATGACAACATATAGGAGTTTTTGTTGCATTTACTAACCACGCATTCATGAGGAAATCCACTTTTTTTTAAGTATAATCCTTTCCCATCATTCAGTCATTTACTCTCCTTTCTATATGATGTTTGATATAAGTCGAGGCTTAAACCTTATATATCTTATTGGTCATTTTTGGTGGCTAGTCTCTAGGATTAAACCACCCTTATTATTTCACAACACATACTTAACCCTAACTATACTTAGATTCCCTATGAAAGCCCCATTATAAAACAACTTCACCTCCCCATTAGGAGCTTTCCATTTCTCTTCTTTTCTACATTTGCCTTTTTCTATACCCCCTTAAACAAGAATCCTTTAATCATTGCTTATCTTCCATCATCCATAATCACTCACTAGAAGTGATCGTCTATCTTGCATTAAGATAGCTAAAGTCACTCATATCTCTAGTTTGCATTAGCTATTATGATTGCATTAATTCTTACATCAACAAATACCAAAACCCTAGTTCTCACATTAAGTTATTTGATCATCCATTGCACTTTGTTCAAGTCTCAAACTCTTATTATCATCATAACCACATCATTGTCAACTATTTGTGCATTTGATGCATACACTACATAACATGTCTTCTATATTTGTATCAAAATTATTGAACTGATCAACAAGGTTTGATTAAGGCAAGGGAGGGAAAGTAATTCAACTCCCCTTTCATAACATAGTATTCAATTTCACACAACACAATTGTCTTACTTTATTTGTTTTAAATTCACTCTTAGATTCTAGCTATATATTGTCCACTATCACAATCAAATTAGTCTTCTCCTATCCAAAACAAGACATGATTTTACTAAAGTTAATTCATATATATTACAACTCTAGAAAAAACACACATTTTGAGACTCAATTTTTTTATCCAAATTAATTGTATTAATTACTTTAATTATTAATTGATTGATCTAAATGATTAGAAAAGATTCATCTCTTTCATCTAAATTGGATAATATGACTAAATTGACTTGTAAGAAAAAACAAATTATCTTCTCCAAAAGAAAATCACAAATTTAAATCCTCAAAAGATAAAATACATACGCTCCATATTAAAACACAATTAAATACCTCTTACATAATAGAAATATCATATAATCACAAACAAAATAAATCTCTAAACACAATTAAATATCTCCTATTAAAAAAAAAACCATACAATCACACAAAGTAAATCTCTTTTCTTTCGTACATAATAATCTTGTCCACAATAAATCTAGGATAATGGTGCTTCCCTAAAGAGCAAAAGAGGAGTGAGCTTAAAAACAATTAAAACAAAAAAATAAACGCCAGAAGCAAAGATATTTTGCGAATTGGGCAAATGTCTGCGCAGACCGATTTACACAACCCCTAAGCAGAAAACTGTCTGAAGATGAGCTGCATAGTTAGCTTCAATGCAAGCTTGCTGCTCATTAACAAGCAGTCCGTAAGTTCGCTGGGAATCGACCCCCTGTCTTACCGCTGCACAAAATCGTCAAACAAGAACAATAAGTATTTCAATGCGAACAATAGTTGCCTGCGTCTGAGCAGTGAGAAAATTTCAGGCCGCAAATTGCCTGTGGTAAGAGCATTTTGGCAATGGTTTGAATCGATTGAAGATAAAAATGGGAAAGATATTTACATCGGAGAAATTCCAGAATTCAATTCTGTGGCTGATTTTACCAAGCTCCGTAAAAATAAAATTGGCGGAGACGATTTGCAGACTGCTGTTGTTAGTTACCGCAAGAAATTACCCTGGTCGATTCTTCAGCCCAGATACCAGGTTAAAGAATTATCATTCTTGCTTTTAAAAGTAAATCAGTTTGATTTTCACTTTTGAAAATATAATTCGTCTTTTAAGCTCATAGTGAAAATATAGTCTCGTGATTTATATATATGAAATCTAATTATTTAAAATTTGTTAGGAATCCTAATACGGTTTTCATTTCTCTGCAGGTTGATTTGGTAGCCGCTATTCACATTGCTGATAAAGAGTAATTCCTGAGCTTGATTTTATTTTTGGTCTTTTTATGCAACGGGGTTGGCAGTTATTTATTTCCGTGTTTATTCTTGATTTAATTTGATTTTTTTATTTTGTTTAATGCCATAAATCTTGGGTGAAATTATAGGTTGCCTTAACTCAATCTGTGGTAAATAACATCTTCATTCCTATACCGTGCTAAACAACCTCACAACCTCGTTTTATTGTTCACTTGGTAAATATAAGGTGAGCTAATGGGGATGCCTATAACGCTGTGGGGAGGTAAGCATGGACCGCGTTCTTTCTGTTCTCTTTGCAAATATTAGATAATGGTGTGCCTTAACCACATTCTTGTCTGTTCTCTTGGGAAATATGACAAACGGGAGGCTTTTAAGTCCATGTGGGGTAAGCATGGATCGCATTCTTTTCTGTTATCTTGGGTAAATTTGAGATAACAAGGCTCCTTAAATACTGTGTGGGTTAAGCATAGACTGCATTCTTTTCTGTTCCTTCGGTTTTTGGCATGGATCACATTCTTATTCCACAACCGTAACTACACAAACTTGTTTTCTCTGTTCTCCTTTAACGGAATATGATCCAATGGTGATGTCCAATATGCTCTATGGGAACCATGCTGCCTGTTCTATAAGTATCCACCCTGTTAGATTTGGTGGGTCTGATTTGGCTCTTGACTACTCCAAACCCACAGGGAGGGATGCTGTCACTAAGTCTGATGGGTGGACTCTAGGGCAATAGTAGCCTGTGTGATGCCATATATGCTATATGGAAACCATGCTGCCCATTCTATTGGTATCATAGGATCCACCCTGTTAGATTTGGGGGCAGCGCCAATCCTTGTGGGTCTGATTTAGCTCTTGACTACTTCAGATCCACAAGGAGGGATGTTGCCACTAAGTCTGATAGGGTGGATTCTAGGGCAATAGTAGCAAGTGCGACTTAGAATGCCATACAATACATAGGACATAATTGTCATGTTATTATGGGCTGCCTTTACCACTGTGCAGGGAAAGCATTGATCACATTCTTACACCAGAACCATAACTGCACAAACTCACCATATGTTTGCTGTTGTTATGACTTGCTTCACCCATTACCCTTATACCACAACCAGAACCCCACAACCTCACATGTTAACTTCTTTGGGGTTATAAGCAACCTTATTATAGTTAGGGGGGATATGAAACTGGGTCACACTCTTACGGTGTCACCATTATATCACAGACCTTTGGCCATATACAGAGGTTTTTGTTATGTCTACTTTATGGTTTATATTAAACTAGCGCAAAACCTTAGCAAGCAATTGCCTCCAATAGCTATTCAGAATAGCAAAACAAAAAAATAATTTGAAGAAAATCCCAGTTCTCTCCCTTTTTTGGAATCTTGGATGTGTATGCGAAAGCCTTGTTTGTTATGGAGATAACGATGGAAGTTGGTCCACTTTCTCTTTAACCTTTCATTATATGATGGAAGTTCTACGTTCTTTGGGATATTACCTGAATATAATTCTATGTCAGGTTTCCCATAAATATTTTGCTAAAGTGTATTTTGCATTTTTGAATATCTCATCATTATAATTTCTGTTATTTGCGAACATGGCTAGTCTGGTTTATTCAAACAAGTCTTGTGCCGATAAGGGAAAGTTGAAAAATAAATGTCGCCTTTAGGCATTACAATAAATTCTTAAATATGATAGAAATAAAGGTATCTCCAGTCCATTAGTTCATTAATGGTATCACACAACAATAGCCACAATGATTATGTGGGTTCCTGTGCAAAAGTAGCCTAATCCAATTAAAATCAAATTTGACTGGGTACAAGTCCTAGATAACTTTTGACAACAGAGCTTAATAAGCCAGCATCTTAAGTCCAATAATGTTCCAAATGAATGCAAGCGTTTACCATTTGCAAAGCAAAATAGAAAAACACTGATGGGCAACTATTGATAATTGATAACTCAAAATATTAAATGAACTATAACATACAATGCATCATATAGGTTTATAGTTATACTCTTTGTTCAAAATAAGAAATTAGGCAATGATCCCAATCAAAATTGAAATCAACTTAATCTTAAATGACATTAAGAAATCATTATATGACTCTTCTTCGAGATAACCAAATCAACATTAAATTAATTAGACGTAGACAACCTAGCTAGTTGTATGTGTTTGAGTAGGTAGGTGTGCAAGTGCTTTATGTTTTCTATTGTGACATCATACTTGGGCAGGATTGGGAGTTATAGAATTTGGGTGGTACCTGGACTAGCGATAGAACTGACCATTACGGGTAGGGTACCTCTGGGGCAAGCACTTGGTAATGCAGCTTAGATATTTTCTTATTATTTCATGCAATTCTATTATCGTTTTGACTTCTCATTCCTGTAATAGTGTCATCCTTAAAGGCATGAACAACCTCAAATCTGATTCATGAGTGCTTTGGACATGGCTTGTTTTGTCTCAGGAAGGGTTCATTCTTTTCCCCCTCTTTTCTTGGTTGTGGGGGAAGGAGGAAGGGAGTGCTTGGGTTGGGGATGGGCATGGGAACGGGGGAGATGGAGAAGCCTACAAAGTAGGCTGCATGGGGAGAGGGTTTGAGGTTGGGGTTGGGCATGGAAAGAGCGGACATTGGATGAGGAGTTCTTTCAAACTAGTTTGTAATTACTAATCTTTTTATATAAATACAGTTATAAGTTATAATCACAGAATCTCTATTTGGGGGAAGGGAAAAATAGTAGAACAAAAGCAAATGCAAAGATTTAATTCATGGAAAAAAAAAGGTATGTAGTAGATCTAGTAGATAAGATGTGTGTTCTATTGGGACCCACTCCATTGGAATTATAAAAATGACATATCATAAGGGATTACAAAATGAGGAAGCAAGAGACTTCCTAGAGTGAAAACCAAACAAAACAGCAGGAAACTAGGAAATCAGCCTCCAAAACCATAACATCCAAGAATTAGAGTGAATCCAACTAAAAGCAGAGAGTATAAACCACAATCCTAATTTGATTTTAGGTCTATTTTAACCCCTTAGTTCAGGAAGGAACAATGCTGGGCATTGATACAATTGTTGGAAGACAAACAAGTTAGGGTGAAGGCACTTGATATATCAAGCCCCTTGTCTCTTAATAAATTCATCATCATACCCACTTCGGATACAAAACATAAGACATCATATATAGCACCGTGTTTAGTTTGAAATAGTTGCTTTGTAGTTCTTCCTTTGCAAATGGCTGCAAAACCACATCCCTCATATCTGTGGTTATTTTATTTTTTCATACATAGAATCAATATTTTTACAGCTTTTCCCCAACGTGGCCTGTGGAATTTTGCAAAATTGATCACCGCACAAATTGGATTGATGATACCAACCATCAATTTAACATCAGCCCAAAAATGGTAACCAAGGACCATCGGTCTCACCTTAATTACACCCTTTGTAGATGATTGCTTCGATTATTCTCATTTATCACTGATAAACCATGGAACATAATGCCCTCTTTGATAGAATGTTAGCTTTCAAGAAGTATATAAAAGAGGCAAAGCACATATTGGTGGGTTTGAAGAGTTCCACAGTGGCCTATCTTCGTTAAATGCCTTGTGATTGGTAATAGTTGCATATGAACATTTGAATTTTATGCCGTTTTCAATGAGTTTCATAGTCCAATCAAACTTCCCAATGGATTTGAATGCATTATTCAAGGAATGCATACAATACACAATGTTCAAAATATATGTTTATACATTTTTTGAATTAACATCCTGGCTGCTTTTACAAGCTGGGCTGTGACAACCTGATTGGTTCAATTTTTTTAATATCAAAGTTTTAACATATTCTTTCATTTGTATACATGGGCAATGGTACTCAAATAGTTCTTTTATCCTTTCAGGACAAGCAATTTTTTTTTTTTGGCCAGAAACTTCGCTCACTAGGACAATTCATGTTTTGAGTCTTCCTGATAGACCACTCTTCCCTATTGGAAAAGCATTGAGATCACTGTCTACCAAGAATTATAGGATCAAATTTGCACCCTACCTTAGAATTTGGCTTAAAGCCTCGAGGATAAAAAAGTTCAATTGAAATTCTTTTGAGTATCAGTGAATCTTAACTTATCTTTTGATTTTTAATTTTTAAAAATAGGTTAGCACAAGTTGCTCTATCCAATTTAAGGGAATTACCAATAGCACTCTAGAAAATTTGAGTATTGGGAACCTCTGTTATTTACCCAAATTGCCTACATACTTGTATCCGTGAGATCAAAATACTACATATGTAGTTATGGTTTCATTTAAGTTTTGACATGAACTATAAAGAGTGGGTATGCAGTCCTTTCTAGGGCCACTTTCCTTAGACAGTGCCTCTTCGACTGCCACTCACTAAGGGTAGCATAGACACAATGAAAGCTTGTCATTTTTAGTCTAAACTTGTGAACTGTTTATTTTAAGCACATAATCTCTATTGAGTAAATTTTTTTTATTTGAAATCCTATGGCAGTGATTTACTTGATATTTAACAATCACTGAGTTATTTATTTGAGGAAGACTCCCCATTCACTCATATTTAATTAAAATAATAAGATGTTCTTATGACTGCCTAGCAATTTATAGGGATGAAGCTATACACATTGTTGCAGCTATTTTAGGTGATAGATGTAGTAGTTTAATCTTGATGGCTTGACCCGTAATGTGAACTAGAGGCACCATTGATAGTGAACACTACAAATGGTTTTGTTTTGTATAATTTGTTTAAAATATTTAAAATTTACAATAAGACAATAACATTTCATGGAATATTCAATAGAATACTTATTACTTTCTGATCACCAAGATCTCGAATGGACAAAGTGAGAGCATACAATACATAAGTCTTTTATGAGTCCTAATTTTTCCTATTTTTACAGTATTTGCCCATTAAACACATAATATACTAATTTTTTAGAACTTAAATTGAAACAAGATTTACATTTCAAATCTTACCACTGATAAAACTTAAAACAAATACTATTTGACAAAAATATTCTTTAGTTCTAAAATTTTATGTATGGATAAAATAGACCACAATATCATTATACTAGACATCATTTATTATTACCTTAATCTTTATTTGTCTAATTTTGATTGATTGATGGGTATGAACATACTCCTTATGTATGACAATATCATATGTTTGCTCAACAAAGATCGTCCAATTAATTTTTCTCGCATATTTAACTATGAAATCAATCTATATAACTTATATGCAAGAAGAAATGATTTCAATTCTCTATATTTAAAACCTATTCCACCCCATTTAAAAAATAATAAGATCCCCAATGGATTAAGAACAACAATATTTAATTAATGGATAATTTAAAATATATCACTAATGAGTTAATAACTCAGCATTCCGTATATAACTAAAACTATAAAATAGCAGTTAGATGATAATATAATTCATTTTGAATGAATTGTATCCTTCTAATATGAGGAAAAAATAGAAAACTTCTTAGAAGCAGCCGTTTCTTATGAAAGAATAATTCGATTTTATGATAATACTAAATCAAGAACTTCTTTAATTTTAAGTGATAGGTTAACCCTAACAATAATATTAGCAAACTTCGTCTATTGATTATTCATTTATTTGCAATAATAATATCATGCAAGTCTTGACTTCTAGAATATATATTACCATCTATTGAATTGTTAAATTTTGAATGTAGACACCAGACCTAGAGATCATAGAAGTCAGGTAGTCTGTCCACTTTGTGGCTAGTTGTAGACACCAGACCTAGTAGATCATTGGATTTCTATAGTTACATGCTTGTATCAGATGATTGTGGCAGATTTTAATCCATTCTTGATTGTGAATCATTAAAAATCATATCGTGTTTTGAATTTTGCATTGTGGAAACGTGAGTTGTTTAATTTTACTGCATTGTTGGACAATTCTTAATTGGATCCTTCATCTATGAGCACATCAAGAGGTTTTAGAATGTAAGTTTGAAGTCCTAGGGGGGAGAGAGAGAGAGAGAGAGAGAGCTAGTTTCCAAAAGTTCTTGCTTGTGAACAAATTGCTGAATTGAGGCAGCCTACAAGAAGTTTGACAATAGATCATCAATTGAAAGGTAGGAGTAATTGTAGACTGATCATTGACTTGAGGCAATTCACACTAGATCCCAAGGAGAGATGCCACCATGAAGAATTCAAGGTGTCACTAACATTGTTGGAAGAATGGAAGAAATATTTGAAATGATGAGGGCAATGGATGCTCAATTGGATGTAGAAGAGGATGGAAAAGAGGTCTAAACCTTAGAATTAATGATGAGAGTGAAAGAGGATGCAAAAGTTGCTGAGCAAGATCTAGAAAACCTAGAAGAAGAAGAAATAGACAAACAAACTAGGTAAAATGTTGAAGGCTATTTCTAAATTTTGTAAAAGATTTAGAGTTGAGATTTATAATTATTCTAGTGATTTGAACCTTGAAAATTGTTTGATTGGATAAATGACTTGGATGAACATTTTGAGTAGGAGAAAATTGTAAATCCTAAAAGGGTTATATTTGTAAAAACTAAATCGGAAGGACATGTTGTTTGGTGGAAAGAAGTACAGTTAAAAAGAAATAGGAGAGGAAAATAAAAGATAACAAAGTGGGATAGGATAGTTGTAAAGTTGAAGAGACAATTTATATCTATTGATTATGAGTTGGAATTGTTAAAGAGACTACAAAATCTGACACAATGGGGTAAGACTATAAAAGAATAAATTGAGTAATTTTACAATGTGATCATTAGGATTGGACATAGTGAAACAAGCAAAGAAAAGGTTGCAAGATACATCAATGGATTAAGAGGGAGTATTTAGGAAGAATTGAGTTTGGTAAGTTTGATAACTCTAGAGGAAGCATATCAATGTGTAATCAAGGTAGAGGAAAAGCTAAATAAAATATTTGAGAGTAGGCAAAACCGACAGAGAGGAAGATGAAGATTTTGAAGAGAAAGATCACAATGTGGCAAAAAAAATCATATGTGGAAGCAAGAAGGATTGTTAATATCTATTGCAATGATAGTAGTACTTATTGTAATGAGGAAGTAAGCAGTAATACCTACCTCAAAGATAGGGATGATAGAAATTATTACCACAACGATAGAGAAGGCAGTAATTGATATTGCAATGATAGAGAAAATGAATATCAAAGGGGTAGAGGAAGATATGGCAGGAATGAGGGAAGATCTTTCAAAGGTACATGTTTCTAATGTGGAGATCATTGAGCATTTGAATGCTATCAAGGTCAAGGAAACACCAATAAAAGTATAAAAGGTAGTGTACGAATTGCATATGTAGAGGAAGAGCCTAAGAGATCACCAAACTCAAGGATGAACCAAAAAATGGAGAATCGCTTGTCACAAGGAGAGCTCTATTGAAGTGTGATGACAGAGAAGAGCCAATGCAAAGGAAGAAATTGTTTAAGATTAGATGCAAAGTTGGAGGTCAATGTTGCAGAGTTATTGACTAAGTTCTTAGTTTTGGTATGGATCTTGGTTTAGGTTCACGAATTTGGTTCATGGATTGAGCAAAACATTTTTGGGGTTGGGTTACAAAAAAAATGTAAAATTCATAAATATATATATTTGCAGCTTGAAAGTAGGAATTAAGTTAAGAATACCACATAGCATTATATAATCAACAAAACCACCATAAACTTGAATGTTATTTAAAACACAAATGATAAATATTATAAAACATTCACTGTTCAAATTTCAAGTTCAATATTAAAATAAAAATTTCAAGTTCAACAATAAGTTTTCAATGTCACATGTATTTTCTAAATCATCAATATCATCATCATCATCATTGGCATTTGATGATGTAGTGAAAGATCCCTTACCAATTCTACCCTGAATTTTTCAGTTTTGCCCTCTTGCCATAATGTCAAACAGTTGTTTTGCATGGTCTGATTTGGTTTTGCTGATTATTTGTTTGAGTTTCATTGCTTGTTTTTTCATTGCAAAATCATAGAGGAAAGCATAGAAATGAAGAGAACTATTGCATAAGTGAAAGACAACAATTGCAACTCAATAAAACCCCCTTTTTTTTCATATATATCAGTTCTGATTACAAGTTTCAGAGGTTTGATATACATTATATCAGATTGTAACAACAGTCTAAAACCCTTATATAATGCAATATTTGACTACCAAAAATGATAAACACATACCCGGATGTATAGCTCCAATTGTAGCTCGATTATTGGAGTCAAATCATGAATCAATTCGCTGTTGCAACTTCAATGGTATGGCTGAGTATGATGACAAAATAAGTGTTGTAGAGGATCACCAATAGGCTGGAAATAATGATAAAAATCAGGAACATCAACCTTTTACCAAACCCTAGGTGCCTCCCAAAATACCCAACAAGCAGCCTTGATCAAAACTCCACGAATAAGGTACCAAATCGAAGATAAATTGTTGCCGTGGAAGAATATGCAATAAAATCAAATACCCATGTGCCTTAGCTGCCACAAACTATCAAAATCTGCAATTATTTTTTGATAACTCTTTGCTGCAATCAATTATAAGTGTAGATTAACCTATAATGAAGTCCAATGATGCCCAAATGGAAATCCAAAGTAAATTACCTTGTTCTGTGAACTAGGTTTTCGTCCAATCCACTATCCTACAAGGGATTTCGTCCTCAGAAGACTTGTATGCTGCTGAAACCCTCTTTCAAGAGCTCAAACTTGCAATTGCTTTTGTAAAAATGAGAATAGAATGCTAAAAAAGGAGCCCAACACATTGCTTTATAACCTCTCATGGACTTTTTAAAAAAAAGTCAATAAAATAATTTTCTTGAGGGTCTTTCCTCATCCAAAGAAAAAGACCACTTTTTAAAACAACTTGAGTTGCTAGGATGGGGCATTTTTCACTATTCACCTTATGATTTTCAGTTACTATTCACCTTTTACTCTTCCATTAAAGCAAACCTTAATATTTTCACTTTAATCCTGGATTCATCAACTGAACTCCAAACTGAAAAGCTCATAAGGCTCCCAGCTAAACTTCATAGCCCTCGGTTGGGTCCTCTAACCATTCTACTGACCTACGGGAACCCTAATAGTAGGCCAAACTCCGCTATAGACTGAGCTGTTTAAGAAAGGGACATTAAAGTCCTCCTTTCTCGGGATTGCTAGCCCCCAAGCAACTGCAAAGCTGGATGCTGAAGTATCATCTCTCCTTCCCACGTGGCATCCTCCAATGGCAAGTCTCTCCAACAAACCAAATACTCTCTGATCACTCTGCTCCTCAAACTCCTCTCCCTAATGTCCAAAATCTCAGCAAGAATCAAAACCAATCGGTCCTCCCCATCCAATGGAGGCAATTTAGGTGAAGAGACAACATGCTGTCCAAGAGCCTTCTTTAGGCAAGATAAATGAAAGACATTCTGTATCTTACCTTGTAACTCAAGCTCATAGGCCACTCCAATCCTCCTCAATACTCTGTATGGACCATAAAACCAAGGCTTGAGTTTTTTTACCCCACTCTTCTTAAGTGTACTCTGTCTATAAGGCTGTAGGTGCAAAAAAAGCATGTCTCCAACCTCAAATGTCCTCTCAATCTGATGCCGATCTGCATGTATCTTCTGCTGATTTTGGGCATGCCGAATATTATCCTTAAGTGCCTTAAGGATATCCTGTCCATCCTATAACCAATCTCGAGCTCTAGGCGCTCTACTATCACCCAATGCTAAGTCCACAAAAGATAAGCCATCATGACCATACAATGCTCGAAAGGGAGTCATACCAATAAACATGTGGTAAGTAGTATTATAACAATGCTCAGCCATATACAACCTTATCACCCATGCCTTCTGTTGACCCGAAACATAGTTATATAGATAACCCTCAAGCAAACACCAAACAACCTGTTGCTCCACTCCGATTAAAATACCCAAACACCACAAACCGTGAAGCAACATATTGAAATCCATGTTTAATAATGTACCAAGCAAATCAATACCCGGTTCCCAAATCAAAATATAGACATGTTTAATAATGTACCAAGCAAATCAATACCCGGTTCCCAAATCAAATATAGAACCTGTTGTATGAGATGTAGAACATCAAGACACTGTGAAAATGAACTCCCACATGCCAAGAAACCAACACAAATGGCCACCAAACCTTGCTGTCATAACTCGGACCAACAACATACGTGCTGTCATCTAACCAAAGCAAATCAAAATTACCCATCTCATACCTTATGTCCCTCCAATAGACTTAATGCCACACACTCCCAAGCGACTCAAAAACTGATGTAGACCATGCTAAATAAGTGCAATGGAAACCCAAGTAGGAGAGCCACTAATCCATGAAGTACCAAATAAAATGAAGTCACCTACCAACAAATATATTGCTGCCATATCATAAGATATTGGTGACATAACCGAAGAGGAGCTATGGATGCCATCAACACCCATTAGAGACAACCCTTGAGTGGCCAATCCACTATGAGTGTCATCAAAATAATCTTCATCATAATTGTGAAAATGATCAACAACAACTGAATTTTCTGAATTGGCCAACCTTTGCTCATCATCATCTATGGAGTGGTGAATGTCATGAATTTGTTGAAGATGAAGTTTAGCTAGTTGAGCCAACATCTTAGCTCGCTTTTCCTTTTCTAACCATCCTTCATTCAACTTTTGGGACTGCTCTATTACAGCTGCTCCAAAGTGTCTGAAATCAGTCTTATAATAAGTGCATCATATAAAATACCATGACCAATGCATGCATCTTGTGTACCAACACCGTTTGACTCTTCTTCACCAGTTTTTCCATGTGTAAGGGTAGCAATCTCATAAGAATGAGGAACAAGAATATCACTATCCCAAATTAGACCTTTGGGATCCTCTTCTATGCATGCATTGTAGTCATCAAAGAACAATGAGTCTTGATTTGTTTCATACTTTTCCCATGTGATTAGAGATGGAAGTGGCTCAAAGAAATCTTCATCTTGGATGCTATGATATTCAAAATCAGACTGCTTGCATTCTAAACTTGTGATTTCATTCTCAAGTGGGAATAGATAGTGGTTGTCTCCATACTGAAAATCGGAACCTTTGTCTAGCTCCATTGAAGTAATTTCATGATTCTCAACACAAGTTGAATGTTCTTCATCAATTTGTTCAATTTCTACACTTCTTACATTAATATTTTTCTTTATAGAAGTGACTGTTATAAGTGACTGATTTTCTGAATTACGCAATGAATTAGACATACACAAAAGAAGACAAAGTTCAACTATCTCTTTGTCCTATCCTTTACCAATTTGACCGCCATGTCCTTGCCTCTAAGCAACTGCAAGTAATCCTCTTTCATCAACTCCAAAGCCTCCTTAAAAGAGTGCAAATGTGAATGAGAGATACCATGTCCCATTCCTTTTTATCTTTCCTCTCTTTGGGCTGTCCAAATGAAGCCTTCTATGTGTTTGTGGGTGCTATCCATTCTTGACAATGCTTGAACAATTTTATCATCCTTCACCACCAATTGATCATGCAAGTCTTCCAAAAACCAAAGGCTTTTGTTCCAACTGCCCTTGGCTGCCATAGACTGATTTTTCATCATGTGTAGGGGAAGTAGAATCAATTATCATTCTAGAAGAAGCATTAAGATCACCCAAAGAATCCATACAATTGCTGTCCATATCACTAGCATGTTCCATGCTTTTGTAATCTTCAAAGTTAGAGTACACTTGCATACGCTTTGCAACCCCAATTCGTAGCATTTCATGTCTTGCAGCTTTGTCTTCAACATGTTCAGTCAAAGTATCATCATCATAAGCTGATATATTTTCCATTACTAACCAAACCCAAGATGTAGTATGCAAAACAAACCACACATTATCAAAATTCTTAGTTGACAACCACTTAGTCTCCATAATCAGCTCTTTAAGACCAAATGCTTCATATGATCTTAACAATTGTTCTTTCATTGTAGGTGATGCATGACTAGCCAAATTGAAATGAAATATGTTCCATTCCACACAAATGGATATATCACTTGTGGCTGGTCCATCAAGTGTGTAACTATTATTATCCTTGTTTTGAGCCTTCAAGGAGCTCTCTAAAAGAGGAAAATTATAAACTCCAGGATGCAAACTAGACCAAATTGAATATCCTAAATCATTCCTCCTTTCTTCTTCACACAACTCAACATGCTCTTCTTGTAGGCTTACCTCACGAAGCTCTTCCCTTGTATGCTCATCATCTACACATTCTTCCCTTGGAAGAAATGAGGACCTAATGTATGACTCTCTTTGTCTTATTGCGTTATCAAGCTGATTGCATCTTTCCTTTGACCTCTTGCAAGTGTTGTCTTGCTTGGGCAGCAAACATCTTGGCTTTTTTGGCTCTTAGTGACCACCCATCACACAACGCTTGTGTCCTTTTAACATCTTTTACAGTATGGTGAATAAAATCAGGACCTTTGTGGCTTGAATCCATAATATATATCTCATGTGTAACACTCTCTACTTGAGTACCATCCTAGGAAGACTCAACAACATCATTACCTTCATGTGAAATGGATGCTACCTCATGATTGGAACTGCTGTTGCAAAAATCAGAATAGGTGTCATACCCTGGTGTCATGTTTTCAACATCTCCAATGGGCTGATCGATGATTGTAACCTCTTCCACTTTGTGATCAACATGTTGACTCAATGGTGTGATATGAATCTCCACTTGATCCAAAGTTATTTCTTCTTTAGGACTCCCACCTGATGATTGATTTTCGCATTCATTGTGATCACTTGTAGGCTGCAAACTACAAATAAGTGATTCTTCTACCGTTCCTTGTTCTTGCACATTAAGCTCTTCACTTTTCCCAATGGTTTCTCTTCTATCTTTTGATATTTATTTCCTTTTTCGTTGCTGATACGGACTTGAAAACATCAAGTCATCTTCATCCTCATCCGGTATACCCAAGAATTGTGTGAAAGAAAGCATGTCTTGTATCTTTTGAGGAAGAGAGCGATATTTGTCATAGTTGGCCATAATTGCTTTATTTGTTGGTGAAACATGAGGACTCTTACTTGTTCTAATAGATGGAGATGATCCACTAGAGTGCCCAAATTTCTTTGAAATTGTATCATTCAATCGCTGCAATTGATGGTTGATCTTATGTTGTGATTGTTCTAACTCTTCCCACACCTGTGTATCTTTAAACAATTTTTCCATGATGACTTGTCACGCTGCCCAACTGAAAACTAAACCAAATGGAAGTACACACAACTTTGAATGCACCCAACAGGTTGACAAGATCCAAACTTTGATACTACTGAAAGATCCCTTACCAATTAATTCTACCCTGAATTTTTCAGTTTTGCCCTCTTGCCATAATGTCAAACAGTTTTCTTGCATGGTCTGATTTGGTTTTGCTGATTGTTTGTTTGAGTTTCATTGCTTATTTTTTCATTGCAAAATCATAGAGGAAAGCATAGAAATGAAGAGAACTATTGCATAAGTGAAAGACAACAATTGCAACTCAATAAAACCCCTTTTTTTTCAACTATATCATATCTGATTACAAGTTTCAGAGGTTTGATATACATTATATCAGACTATAACAACAGTCTAAAACCCTTATATAGTGCAATATTTGACTACCAAAAATGATAAACACATACCCGGATGTATAGCTCCAATTGTAGCTCGATTATTGGAGTCAAATCATGAATCAATTCGCTGTTGCAACTTCAACGGTATGTCTGAGTATGATGACAAAATAAGTGTTGTAGAGGATCACCAATAGGCTGGAAATAATGATAAAAATCAGGAACATCAACCTTTTACCAAACCCTAGGTGCCTCCCAAAATACCCAACAAGCAGCCTTGATCAAAACTCCACGAATAAGGTACCAAATCGAAGATAAATTGTTGCCGTGGAAGAATATGCAATAAAATCAAATACCCATGTGCCTTAGCTGCCACAAACTATCAAAATCTGCGCAATTATTTTATGATAACTCCCTACTGCAATCAATTTTAAGTGCAGATTAACCTGTAATGAAGTCCAATGATGCTCAATTGGGAACCCAAAGTAGATTTCCTTGTTCTGTGAATTGGGTTTTCGTCCAATCCACTATCCTCCAAGGGATTTTGTCCTCAGAAGACTTGTATGTTGTTGAAACCCTCTTCTAAGAGCTCAAACTTGCAATTTCTTTTGTAAAAATGAGAATAGAATGCTCAAAAAGGAGCCCAACACATTGCTTTATAACTTCTCATGGACTTTTTTAATAAAAGTCAATAAAATAATTTTCTTGAGGGTCTTTCCTCATCCAAAGAAAAATGCCACTTTTTAAAAACAACTTGAGTTGCTAGGATGGGGCACTTTTCACTATTCACCTTACATTTTTAGTTACTATTCACCTTCTACTATTCCATTAAAGCAAACCTTAATATTTTCACTTTAACCCTGGATTCATCAACTGAACTCCAAACTGAAAAGTTCATAAGGCTCCCAGCTAAACTCCACAGCCCTCAGTTGGGTCCCCTAACCATTCTGTTGACCTACAGGAACCCTAATAGTAGGCCAACCTCCGCTATAGACTAAGCTGTCTAAGGAAGGGACATTAATGTAGCAACATTTAAAAAACCACAAATAGTGCCATTGCCAATCACATTAAAAGTGTGCTCACTTTTAAATTTCTCGAGTGTAATGTGTTGAGAAGTGGAAGCATCAAAATAGGTATGCTCTAGCTCCATATCTTGCAATTTCGTGTCCCCTTCCATGTAGCCATATTTGTGCGAAAGGAGACGCAAGTTGGAATGCACATACACAAAGTTCTCTACCCTTTTTGAGTGCAATCTATTGTGCTTTAGTGAGTGGATGAAAGAGTATGTGCTCGAGTTCCTTTTAGTTGGAGATGAACTAGCAACCTATCAAGACAAGGTACAAAGATAGAATTATACATTATAAAATTTAAAATTTTAAAAACTATAAATGAAACCTTAAAGATAAAAAAGCAAAAAAATATTAAACTTGTGAATTTTTTTTGATTGCTAGGAGTGTAGGTGTTGGAATAGTTGGCCATGGAAGTACCACCAACTATGAGCATCTTTTTTAAACTCATCAAGAACCTTAATACTTTGACCGATGGAATGTACAAAAAATCAATGAACTCACTTGTGACTACATCTTGCAAATAAGGATCAAAGAAGAGTTTATGAAATGCTGTCTTATACCCTGTAAGGACTTCATAATCTGTATATGGGGCAATCCTCGTTGGTATAGAAGGAATCTTGGCACAATAGTATTTTGGAGTCAATGCAAAGGCAATAAGATCTAGTGGGGTAGTCATTGTGTTCCATCTTTCTCCAATTATTTTGTGCAATTTTTTTAAGAAACTTTTTTCAATCTTGGCACAATAGTATTTTGGAGTCAATGCAAAGGCAATGAGATCTAGCGGGGTAGTCATTGTGTTCCATCATTCTCCAATAATTTTGTACACCTTTTTTAAGCAAGTTTTTTCAGTGTCTTGGTCTTTCTCATTTATGATGGTCTTCATCTTTTCAATCATTTAGTCAATGCCATCATACATCTCTCCCAAGCATGGGTTGTCCATGCTAGTTTACAATTATTGAGCTAAGAAGGAAGACCAATAGCATATTTTAGTGAAAAGTTGAATGATGCAAGGAGAAGATATTTAGTTAGTGACCAAGAATTTGATGCTGTTATTCAAGCATTGAAGAGGTGGAGACATTACTTGCTGCTGAAGTAGTTTGTGTTGTATACTAAACAAGAAGCATTGCAATACTTGAATAGCCAAGGTAAGTCAAACTAGAGACACATGAGGTGGGTTGATTTTATGCAAAGTTATACTTTTGTGTCACATGAGTGGAAAGTCAAACAAAGTTGCTGATGTATTGAGTAGGAGACAAAATTTGCTGACAGAAATGAGAATAGAATTAGTTGGATTTGAAGAGCTAAAACATTTGTATGAAGCTGATCCTAATTTTGTAGAGGCATAAAAGGTATGTAAGGAACTGTTGATGCGTGTTTTATGACTCACCAAGCACTTTAGAATAAAGAGTCCAAAGACGCTCTATCCTCTCTTGAAAAACTACTTCGTATGCTAAGATTGCTAAAAGATCATACGGTAATTCCAATGTTTCATAAGTTTGGGGATGGACAAGCTCAATGGATGATGTGATATGCTGATTTCACAAAGGGACCTTGGGTAATGAACTATTCAAAAGTAGGAATTTAGATTGATTTGACGTTGAATGCTCTTGTATTTTTAGAATTTTCGATTTTGAGATAAAATTAAAGGAAAAGGGATGAGGGTTTAGAAACTAGATTTATGCCAAACTACTCCTATGAACTTAAGAGACAAATGTTGAGTAGTGAAATTTAAACCAATCTTTGTTTTGCCAGGCACAATGACTACAAC
Source organism: Sequoia sempervirens (assembly GCA_007258455.2). Taxonomy (NCBI): domain Eukaryota; kingdom Viridiplantae; phylum Streptophyta; class Pinopsida; order Cupressales; family Cupressaceae; genus Sequoia; species Sequoia sempervirens. The sequence goes on along the minus strand of VDFB02133762.1, from coordinate 678 downwards.
TAGACAAAGATGATGCAATCTTCAATGGATTTACGAGTGATGTCCTATTACACAATACCACCATCAATTCGAACAATGTATATAGGTAATAGAATTCCAGTTAAACAGTTTCAAAGTTCAGACTAACCTTGCACATCAAATTGAAAATCATTCAATTGAAAAAGGTATGAACTAGTTTCACTATTTTCAACACTATCAATCTTTCGTTCATCTAAAAAAAATGTTGAAACTAATTTACTTTATTGAAGAAATTATGAAACCATGCAAGCTCTCAAAATAACAAATGCTCAACTCTGAATCAAATTATTATTTGAATAGCACTAGTAGCAACAATTTCATAAGTCTCCCTGAATGAATGAAATGCGTGGGGTTTATATAGGCACCCCATTTACAAAGCAACGACCCAGATTGATTTGAGATCAATGGCCAAGATTATTTCAAGAAACCCTAACCCTAAAAAGCATAACCAACTCGATGGACACATGGCACAAGCAGGACGAGCCACTTGGAGTGTGGAAATAATGACACCTTGCAAATTACTCGAGCAAATGGGAATCCAAAATACAATTCCCTTTGGCCTGCTCCCTGGCTGCAAATGCAAGAAATTTTGTTAACACCAAATCGAGCTCCTCCATTGATATGCTTGGCATGGAATCCAGTTGCACTCCCATTATGTCC
>VDFB02133761.1:0-29450 GCA_007258455.2 Sequoia sempervirens | reverse complement strand
AAGCTTCCTTCAAAATTTTGGCTCAAGTTCCAAGAAAATCACACCATAGGACATCATTACTGAAGGTCATTATGAATTCTTGTCATTTCAAAATGGCAAGTGATTCATTTCACACGAGCAAATAACTAGCGGTACATGCTGAATTTAATGCTAAAAGGTGAGCATTGTTGGCCACCCCAAGAAGGAAATAACTAAGTATCGCATCCAAAAGGCTAGCATTGTGAATGCTTTTCAAACATGCTACCTAGAGCAAAAGAATTTTTGAGCACAACCAGAGCCAAAGAAAATTACAAAATATTTGAGCTAAGCAAAAGTTTCTAGTAAAAGGGAAATGGCAGAAAGTTTACAATTAGAAGCATATGTAGAGGTACAAGGAGAGGAAATGCAAAGCTTGTTTGATGCTATGCATGCAGTATCAGCCATCTATGTCTTTGAAGACATTTCTTATGCTTTGTTTGGTATACCAAAGAAGCCAGAGTGGGTAAACATGTGGGCCCTAGACAAACCCAAAAATTATAGGGACCAAAGCCTAATCAAGGAGGAGTGGGATAATATTCATGATCCCATCCTCACAAAGAACCCTAAGTCTTTGAGGTAGGTGGCCTACAAAAGGATGAATCTAAATAGTGACCTAGATTCTTTTGCGCAAAAGCTATGGTTCAACGGGCTCCCATAGTATATGGTCTCATCTGTGCAATATTTCATAGAACTAGTAGATGCGACCATTAAACATTTCAACTAAAGTACCAACACCAGTCAGGATTTGAAGGTTAATGTTACATGCATTCCTGACCAAAGCTCTAGATTGGAAAAGATATATCCATTCGCTCCAAAAAAGGGGGACAAAATATGGAGAACCAGACAAAAGGCTCTGGATTTTTATAACAAAGAAACCTAAAGGCCTATGGAAGATCATAGAAAGCCACCAAAGATTCTGGAACCACATAATGCCTTCCCCATGGACATGCAGGAATCCTTCTCAATGTTGGCATTTGTTTGCGGCTTGGACATTGACAAGAATGTGCAGGAGTTTTAGTCGGGTTTGGGGTTTTAGCTCCATAGGAAACATTATTTTTGATGGTATGAATTCACACAATTCATTGTTGATGAGATGCTAAGGAAAAGAAGGGACTACTGGAAACATAGCAGAGGTTCAGGTTTCCTTCCTTCCTTGCCAATATTTTTTTACATCAGAACCTTTATTTCTTTAAGAAACATGTGAAGTTGGCTACTTTTGATGAATCAGGAAAAAGAGGGCTAGTTAAAGTATGGAATCCTCTCCTCTCCTCTACTTATGACTATTATGCATTCTCATATTATTTCCTTGTTCCAATTCTACAAGATTTGAGTGGGTAGGATAGTATTGACCGGCTCACCAAGGAGCAGACAGGGTATGTGCAAAACTTCACTCCCAAATGTGATTGGTTTCTTGGAATGGATTTCATGTTCATTTGGATGCACGGATTCACTGGGGAACCGTTGCAACTTTTGACATGTGTCACAAATAGGGTGCTAGCCCTTGAAATGTTCTAACAAGTATCCATTATTGACTACACCTTTTGCGGAGGACAAACAATGAAGAAGGGATCTTTCATCTACCTGCTAAGCTTAAAGACAGTGGTCATGAACAAGAAAAAGACGCACAAGCTACTGGAAGATAAGATGGCTCATCTGGGGTTAGTGATGTTTTGTGACAAATAGAATTACAACCCCAAAAATGACTTGCCAAAATAATTTTTCAAGGTAGCGCACAACCCCCAGCCTTACTGGGAAAAGAGGTGGAACCCGCTGAAAGATCTAAATTATCTATTGCTTGACTTGATTCACATTCCTACAGATGATAGTAGGCCACCATGGCATAAGTTCTACTTCATTGCGGTGAAGTATGATGAGAAGAAAAAAATGAGAACCGACCTGCGAAGTAGGTTATTAAGAACAAAAGGATGGAGAGGAAAAAATGAGAGAATTCTGGGTGTACCGCCAAGAGATCAAAAAACTCGAGGCCCCTTATGGAAGCTTGGAGTTGGATGATATATTTGATAAATTATGGAATGATGCACACATGGAATCCCATGCGAGTGGTGACAAGGATGATGAATCCGATGAGGAGTTCAAAATGCATACGGGGAAGGGAAACAAGAAGGAATCAGAAGTGTCATCGACCTCCGCTCAGTGAAAGAGGAAGGCAATAGAGCAACCTAACCAAGTTGCTTCAAATGTGCAGATGAACATATCAAGAGGCTCACGGAAACTCACCTGGATTGCAGCAAGGAATAGAATGACTCAACAACAATCAAAAACTATAGAGGTGGATGAATCCCCACCAATTAAATGACAACACATAAAAGAAATTATTGGAGAGAATTAGAAAGAACCCGCAATAAGCTAGGAGACCATGGCGAGCCAGGAACCGCAATCACCTAGACAGTAGGTAACTTTTTCTTCCTCTTCTCTTACCTCACAATCTTTGGTGTCCCTTAATGTATCCATGACACCCATCACTACAAGTGTTGGCCCTTCCTTTTCCACTTTTTTCGTAATGGTCGCGGGAGGTTTCGCCTAGATCTCTCAGATGAGGCCAATGGTTTTGACTCCTCCGTAGACCCTTTCACCTTTCACCGCTGCCATGTCCACATCCACTATCTCTTTGTCCTTTGCATCCACGATCACTACTAACACCCCTCTTGCTACCACTATATCGAGCTTAACTTTGTCCACCTAGTAGATGGAGTTTGTCATGACTCTGCTATTGTCTCAACACCCAATGAGTCCTCCCGTTGGGTCACAAATCGAGCTTTGGTACATCGTTCCTTTCTCCCTGCAGATAGTCACTCTGCCAAAGAAGAAAATGCTCAAGACAACTACCCTCACGTTCCCTTTCACAGGTGGGCTAGTTGAATCGCCAGCTCAATTTATGGCACAGGGAAAAAATACAAAGGAAGCATAGGCTCTTCGAATCCAGAAGAGAAAGGCCAAGGATTCCAAGAAGCCGACAGAGCCGCAAGTGTATATGGTTTTCAATGAAGCTCATAAATCAATCCATTTTGCAACCATTTATCTAAATGTCATCAAACTGCAAGGGGAGATGCAACCCGATGATTGCAACATGTTCATCATGGGACTTGATCTAAGCATAGCCTGCCCGCAGGACAAAATCGAGCTCATGGAAGAAACACAATGGATGGTGACTACTAACTTCCTCAAGTCTAGTTGCCAACTAAAGAAGAAGGAAGAGGAGCTGAAACTTGTGAAGAACAGGGTTGATTTTCTGGTGGCATACTTATCAAAGAGAGTGCAGGAAACACAGGGAGAGAAAAGAAAACTCCAAGAGGAACTTGCAAAGTTCCAATTCATTGACCCCACCTTGGTCAACTCGTTGCAGTAGAGGAACCAAGACTATTAGAAAAATTTGGCTCTGGCGAAGTAGGGGATGCAACAAAAGAGTGAAGATTTTGAATGACAACACACTCAGTTCAAGCAACAAATGTAATAGAGGGATGCATACTTTGGGAACCAAATGGCCCAATTGGAAAATGAGCTCCAAGAGATGAAGCTTTCCCTTGAGACAAAATCAATGAACAAGAGTAGGGTCAAGGAAAACTGGTCTAAAGAATTAAGAAACATCTAAGAACAACTCAAATCCATAAAAAAAGGATCGTAGAATTGACACAGAGTATCGGCTCAAAAGATGTGGAGATTTCCCTTCTAAGGAGCGTTCCCCAAGCCCCTATTGCCTAGCTAGACCTCATTCTGGTGGCTCAACAACTATATGTTTCATACTAGAAAAAGGTCAAGGCCTTATGCCTAACACTATAGCCAATGCTCCAATTTATGTTGAAGGCGACAAGCTTGAGTAGGGAGATTCATGGAGCAATTGAGCAGTTCCCATAGTTTATCACAAAGAGGGTTCCTGAGGAATTTTTTTTTAAATAAGTTGTACATGGTCTCAGATGAAGACTTAGCAAAGGCAAGGATCGAGGATTGGAAGGCTACTACCAAAATGGTGAATAGGTTCATCCACTACCACTCAGATATCCTCCCTGCTAGCGCATGTGTAGCCACTTTGAGCCAGACTATGGATAACATGTGGGATAAATTCTCCTAGCTAACTGAGATGGGCTTTCCCTCCCCGTTTCTTGCAGACGAGTTGGTGGCCACAACAAAGAAAATTGCGTCGAAGATTGAAGAGAAGTAGCAGGAGACATCCACTTTCCAGAGCTTCAGCCAACCCCCTACTACAATAGATATTGAAGGTATCACTCATCAAATTATGCAACTACTCGTTCAACTTGAGTCTGGGGTCAATTAATTTGCGACGTTTCCTTACAAAGAAATGCTTGATCTAAGCAAAGTGTAAGAGAATCTGTGTGACATATCAACACCATTCGAGGCTAACTGGCTTCCTCTATAGGCCGCTCTTTCTAAGCTCTGACTCTATCACCCAATAGATGGGGATTGTGGTCTGTGAGCCAGAGAAAATTTTGGGTTCCTCCTTTCATAGGTGAAATGCCCTTGGTAGTCACCAAAAGCTATGAATATAAAATTCCTCGAGCTCCCTTCGGGTGATTTTCTTTTTACTAAATACCAACTCATGCCTCATATGTTCAAAGTGCTACCCTTCGCTTCTCAGTCAGGCCTCTTTTTGATAAACTCTACCGGCTACCACCACATATCTGCCAAGTGCTCTTCATAGTGATTGTTTCCTTCACTCTTCTACTGGCTCCTTTCATGCTTCCATGTGTTGTCACCATAGCCACTTCAAGGATGCTTCCCTTCACTTTTAAGTCGGGCCCTGTCTACATTCCATGTAGCTTTCATCCGCATGCACTTTTTGGTGGACCCCATAGTCGGTGCCAATAGTAAAGAATGCTGCCATGTGTCTTCCCAATGCAATATTTCATCGCAGAAAGGGAGAAATGAACCACTGGTTGCGACCTGCCACCATGTGTCTCTTCAGCGAGAGTTCTACCGCAGGGAAGGATGGAGTGAGTAACAAGCTATGACATGCTACCATGTGTTCTAACTGCCTCCACTAGGAAGTGACACTTGTCTGTACGGGGTTTTTCTGGGATCACTGCCATCATTTGTAGGGGATGCATCTGGCTAGAGAACGACCATGTTCTATGTCCTGAATATTTTCTGTTGCAATGACCAATGAAAATCATTGTTGTAGGCATCATTGCTTCGAGATACGAGATATTTTTTGTTACTAGCCCTCCAAGCGGTGGGATTTTTAGCTATATATATTGCTTCTTACTTCTAAAAAGAGTGGGGGAAGATACAGAAAAATTAGCGAAAGACACCAGGCCTCTTTATTGCTTTGAGATTATTGTATGAGACTATTAGGTTGTGCCATTGTTTGACCTTTATGTTTTTCTTAAGCTATTTGATAAAATATTAATACTGTGCCATTATTGTCTTGAATTGTTCATTTGTAGAACTTCTATGATTTTAATACAAGTTTGTTGGTTTAGATCATGTCTTTGACTCCTCATTTTAGTGAATGTGTATGAGGATTATTTTATGTCATTGAATGAATTTTTTAGGTTTTTATTTATAAATTATGTTATTCTAGGACATAACAAATTGTTGAATGGGCCCTTAAATTGTATTCAAAAGATAGATTTTATGTGCCTTATATCTAAATCTTTCCGCATCACCTTAGTTAGATCTTTATTTTTTATATCTTCTTCCTTTTCCCATTTCAAAACCCCAATTACAGAAGAAGTCGAATTCTTTAAAAACTCGAAGGTCACTCAGTATAGCGCAATTGGTCCCCCATTAACTTAGTTTCCCATAAAGGTTGTTACCTTGCCAATTTTTGGCATCAACATATTGTACACATTCACATTAATCTAGGCCCCTTTTAACAAAATTTACTTAAATTGTATCTTATTTATGGTGTTCTAAAGTGTTGTAATACACTTTCACACTTATCTAGGGTTTCATTAATTAATTGTGGTTAATTGTGCTTAATTAGCTCCCTTTAATTCAAATTTAAGCCTCTTAAAGAGAGGTCACAAGTTCAAATCCCAGGGGGTAAGGTATGTACACCTCATATTGTGGAGTACGAGTTAGGTGCCTCCCTCAGTTTGGGATGAGGAGTCCCATATATATAAGTGTAGACCCAAAAACAGATTGCCCAGTATGTGGACTATAAAATAATAATAATTATTATTATTATAATGACACCTTATGAAGGATCCATCCCGACACCCAATAATGATATGGCATAACATTAATTTGGAAAAATCAAGGTTCTAGAAAATGGTGTTAGGACCCATTTTCCTTTAGTGGCGAATGGGTCCTCTCCATATAGGGCCCCCCTTTCTTAGCAATTTTGAAATGGGTTTTTGATGTTCTTCTCACTCCTTGAGGCAAGGCCCTAGAAACTTGTGCTAGGGCCCATTCGCCTTTAATGGTGAATGGGTCCTCCTCACTTAGGAGCCCTCTTTTTGAATTTAATTTTGGCGGGATTCTAATGCTTTTGAGTTTTTTTTGTTAAGGTGCATTCTACTTTTAAAATGACAAACCCATTGATGCATAAATGAATACAATTGGATGCCATTAAAGATACAACAAATGAAATCAAAATAAAGATGAAATTGCTTAAAAAATAATGCCCACACTAGACTTAAAAAATTGTTGTAATTTTATCATATATATATTAATGACATTACAAAATTTTCTATTTGATTACAAAATTGGGGACATTAAGATGGTATTTTCTTTAGGAACACAGGAAAAAAATGAGCACACGGATTTCTTCGACCACCACCTAGAGACGCTCTATCTAGGCTGGTGATAGTAGATTTTCATGAGATTGTAGGAATTGGGAAAACAACCCCATGTCATTTCTCACCAACCCTGCATAGAGAAGGGTCAAAAATTATTCGGTGGCTTCATTTTGAGTGGTTGTCGTGATGAAGATAGTGTCACCAACTAGTCTATTCCATGGGTAGTTGTTGAGCCTGACGATGACTACAATAACTCTATGTAGAAACTTAGGCGTAACTAGGCACTCCACTCCTCTCATCCCCTAGTCTTGATGTCCATAGGTATGGATGATGGTATACAAAAAAAACTCTAGGAGTGTAGCGTTGTGTACATGCACTTCATTCAGAAAATTTTCCCCTAGTATGCTAGATGCATCACCTCTTCTTCTACATCACTCTAGATAATGAAGATCTCTCTTAGTTGGTTGGACAGTTGTCTACAGAGATGAATTCACTCGATCTCCTCAATGACAATGAAGTCATTCATGGAAACTCTATCACTCTAAGTGCTAGCCATGTCAAATACTTTAGGATGGTGAAGTGTTGTGGTGCTTGTTGAATTTATAGAAGGTTGGTGAGACATTTGAGCTGGTTTTCTTTCGGATTGATTGGATGATAGGATGGAAATGCAGTTGAAATTAACTGTTGATATTACCAACTTGGTTTAATTAATTATATTCCTAATTGATCTTTTGGCTAGATAGCTTGCACATGCATCTCCATTTCTCCTATGAGATGGCTATTTAATATAAGGTTTGTCAAGCATGCAAACTGCACAAGAATTGATGACCATGAGGTATAAATTAAGCCAAGAAATGTTTGGTTATCACCTAAATTTATATCATTGGTGATGTAATCATTCCGGTCATTAATTATTCCTGTCCATCAATTTAGCTAGATAGACAGTTAAGTGGAAAGAAGGCATTGCTATGTTTGAAAATTGATTTGTAACTGTCAAAGAAAGGAAGGAGACCCCTATATTTGGGTAGAGGACAATTCAGTGAGGGTCTGAATTCTTGAGAGTACCATATGTTGCAACCAAGGGAGGAACAATTTATTTTTATTTTATTCATATTTCAATAGCTCACAATCTATGAGTTGTGAGTCTTGAATGTAATGTTGTCGTATTGGTCTATGCATATGCATAATTAGAGTATATCTTTTGTGAAAAATTCTCTTTGCTGCATTTAGTTCATTTATTGCAATTATGAAGCTTTTTAATTTTTATTACATTGTTAATTGGTCATCCCAGTCTGTGTGCTAGTAGATTAATGATTTTCTCCAAGTTTATTTCGCATTAGTTTCATTCTTATGGGATAATGTCAGCTCTATTTATTTATTTTTGGTTAAAAGCACATTGATTATTAATTAAATTATATGAGGGAGCTATACTTCTAAAATTCATGGTATACACCCTCTACAAGGGGAAAGAGGGGATAAAAAGGAGGATCAGTTTTGGTGTGCTCAAGCTTATAGTTTAGATACTTCAACTGAAGTGGTTTAGATGACCTCAACTCATCTAGTGATGATGAGGACTCATCTCCACAAGAAAGTCATATACCCTCGATCTCAATTTACTTCTCCTCCCTCCCCTGAGGATGTTTCATTTCCTTGTACCTTTTCCAAAGAAGGTCAAGTGTTAGACTCTCTTTTCATTCCAGAGTATGAAGTTTTCAACTCTAAAAATTTTGAAACTGCATGTGTAATTGAGGATGATAATGAAGATCTTTCAGGAAAGATTACAAAAGGTGAGATGAAATGGTTTGTCAAATCCAATCCTCTTTTCATTTTTTGATGAAAACTATGAAATTTATGATAGTCTTTTGTTCGAGGATTCATACCCCTATTTGCAAGATTTTCCAACAAAAGAGGTTATTTACTTTTCAGCCGATAGTGAAGGGAAAAATGTTGTAATTAAGGATAAAAACACTATAGAATCACAAGCTAGTTGTGATGGTGAGGTAACAACTTGTAAATTAGAAAGTTATGATATTGTAGAGTGGATGAGATATTTAAACTTGTTATAAGAGAAATAGAGTATCTAGATGATTAAATATCAGGAAAGATCCAATTATTTCTAGATGTTTTGATATGAGAATTTTTGCACCAAGAGGAGGCCTATGATGAAAGATGGTTGTTTGGGGACACTAAAATTGACAGACTCTTCTACTATAGTGCCCATGTTTGGGTAATCCTAGCCTCTTCCTTACTTCAAAAGCTATATGTAGTGACAAGCCTTTTTAGGTTTGGATCATTCTTCTTCTAGCATGTCAATGGTTTTGTGTGAGCGGTTTCTATCCTTCTCTCTCCTTGGTAGGTTTTATTCTACCTTGTACATAGTTTCTTTTTGGAGTGTCATTTTTGTTGTGCTTGCTTGGGTTTTGGGTTTTTGGTTTTTGTTCCTCCTCTTTTCTTGACTATGTGCCCAATGAATATATGATTGGTCATAATACTTTTGGGTTCTTTGCTACATCCTTTTCAGTCCTTGTCCCCAGTCAGAGCCACTGTTACCTTAAATTTTTTCATTGCTTCCAAAATTCCCATTCCCATTCAAATTTTGGTTGTCTTAAGCTGAGTGGTATATTGCGAGGCTAGTGTAACTTCCCATGCACTCTACATCCTTGATTTGGAGGTCGTTGGTCTAAACTCAAGTTTCGTGAACTAACTGAAAAGACTGCCAATGACAAGTTCTGAAGTTTTTCAAGTTTGAGTGGGAGTTTAAGTGGTTTCTTAAACTATCAATGATGTTTTTCTTAGTTCCATGAACTTCTCATTTTACCACTCAAGAGCATTTTTAAGAAGAAATTAAGGAAATAATAGTGCAGTTTGTTTTGTTAAGGTGCATTCTAGTTTTAAAATGAAAAACCCATTGATTTAGAAATTAATACAAATGGATGCCATTAAGATACAACAAATGAAATCAAAATAAAAGTTGAAATTTCTTAGAAAAGAATGGCCACACCAAAGTTAAAAAACACTATAATTTTATTATGTCTATTGATGGCATTCTAAAATTTGCTATTCGATTACAAAATTGGGGACATCAAGATGGTATTTTCTTCAGGCACATAGGAAAAGATATGAGCACACAAATTCCTTTGACCACCACTTGGAGACGCTCTATTTGGGCTGGTGATAATATATTTTTGTGACATTGCAGGAATTGGGAAAACAACCCCATGTCATTTCTCACCAGCCCCGCATGGAGAAGGGTCATAGATTCTTCAGTGGCTTCATTTTGAGTGGCAGTCATGATGCATATAGCATTACTAACCAATCTATTTCGTGGGTATTTTCTAAGCCTAATGATGCCTACTTTAACTCTATGGAGAAACTTAGGCCTAACTAGGTGCTCTATCGCCCTCATCCCCCAATCTCAATGTCCAGAGGTATGAATGACAGTATACACAAAACACTCTAGGAGTGTAGCGTTGTGTACATGCACTTGATTCAAGAAAATTTCCCTGAGTATGTTGTGCAATAGCTCTTCTTCTACCTTAGTCTGGATAATGAAGATCTCTCTCAGTTGGTTGGATAGTTGCCTAAAGAGAGGACTGCACTCAATCTCCTCAATGATAATGAATTCATTCATGGAAACTCTATCACTCTAAGCACTCACCATGTTGGATACTTTAGGATGGTGAAGTGTGGTGGTGCCTAATGAATTTATAGAAGGTTGGCGAGACATCTGAGCTGGTTTTCTTTAAGATCAACTGAATGATGGGATGGCAATGCGATTGGAATTAACTGTTGATATGACCAAGGTTTAATTAATATTCCCAACTGATCTTTTGGATAGACAACTTGCATGTGCATCTCCATTTCTACTTTGAGATGGATATTTAATATAAGGTTTGTGAAGCATGCAATTTGCACAAGAATTGATAGCCACACAAAAAAAATTAAGGCAAGAAACATTTAGTTATCACCTAAAGTCATATAATTGGCAATGTAATCTTTCCAACCATTAATTATTCTTGTCCATCAATTTTCTCATATGGACAGTTAAGCAACAAGAAGGAATTGCTATGTTTAGCAACCATTTTGTAACCATCAAAGAAAGGAGGGAGACCCCTATATTTGGGTCGAGGACAATTCATAAAGGGTCCAAATTCTTGAGAGTACACTGTGTTGTAACCAAGGGAGGAATAATTTATTTTGAGTATATTTCATATTGCAATAACTCACAATCTCTAAGTTGTGAGTCTTGAATGTAATGTTGTTGTACTAGTCTATGTACCATATGCATAATTAGAGTATATTTTTTGTGATAAATTCTCTCTGTTGCATTCAACTCATTTATTACAATTATGAAGCTTTCGGATTTTCATTACATCGTTCATTTGTCATCCTAGTCTTTGTGCTAGTAGATTAATGATTTTCTCCAAGTTTATTTCACATTGGTTTTATTCTTATGGGATAATGTTAGTTACCTTTATTGCTTTCTGGTTAAAAGCACATTGATTATTAATCAAATTATATGAGGGAGCTATACCTCTAAAATTTAGAGGAAAGTCACAAATTCAATTATGACATTTCCAGAGCTGTTAGCGGCTTGGCACTAGTGCACTATGGGTTATAGAGTTAATAATTCAAAATATATTTCTAAGAGGCCAATCCATTTGCTAATAGTAATTACTATATATAATAATTATTATATTTTTGAAACCGAGAAATATTTTTATAATTTTTCTAATTTAAAGATGTTTTAAAAAGATATAAATATATATTTTTATTTTTTTAAATACTAGCAAAATAAATTAATGGGAACTTTGTTTTTGAAAATTATACTTTAAAATAAATCTTAATCTATAATTATGATTAAAATTCATATTTTATTCTAATTGAGTTTTTCTACTATAATAATTGAATTTATTTGTCATCAAATCCTTAAGGCCAATAATATGGTAAGATGTATTTTTGGAAACAAATAATTATTCATACTATTTATAGAGTGGATTATTTCTTGATGTCTAATAACATAATTTTATAGCTATCATAATTTCTAATCACATAATTTTACCTTTTCAATAGGATGCATTATACATCAATGCAATTAGATTTCCACAATCTATATGAAATTAGTTTGGATTCAATTGTGTTCTAGTTTTTTCATCAAAACTAATGTATTATTCATATTATATCCAATATTTAATTATTAATTATTATATTGATTTATAGATAATCACTAAATATCATAATTTATTTTTTTATTTATTACAATTACACTCTCAAAATACGTTTCAACATGATAATTATATATTTTAAGAATATTATTAATAATAAAATTAATATAATCAATGTTATAAATAATTTATATGGTTTGTTTCAAAATATGTATTTAATTAATGCATATTCTTTTATATTCAATCTTTTCAAATATATTTTTAATTATAATTAGAATGAAATTTAAAAAATTCTATGTGTAAAAAAGTATTCTTCTATACTAGAGCCATAAAAGGTATTACCCCAATATAATGCTTTTTTTATTTATTGCAAAGATAAATATGAATATCAAGTTCAACAGTTTTGATAATAAACCATCTTATTTCTCTTCCTTCCATTACATATTCATCACTTCAACATTGAAAACTATAATTCATAAATTACTTTTTTGAATGAATGAACCAAGGATTTTAGTGACACCCACGAGACCAAACAATTTAAGGGATCAAGAGAAATAACAAATAATTAAACCAAAACTCAACATAGAAAACAAGGATTGCATGAAAGCCTTCAACAATTTTTAGACCCTTTTTCACGTTAGATCTTCTACTATGGATCTTAGTTATAAAGATTACAATTTTGCCTAGTGTTACCTTATCAATCAAGGCATTTATATTTTCCACCCTTAAACAATCTTTGTATGCAAACATCATTATAAGTTGAACATTCCATAATGTAGTTCCATTCCATCTCCACCACCCCCTCCTTAAAAAATAGGTAATTCTTTATTTCTCATTCCTCCTTAGTTATTAATCACTTACTAGCTTCATGTCTAAAATGATGGGAGCTAGTTTTTTACTAAACAGTCAACACTTTTGGTATTCACTTAATTATTTCTCTTATGTATGTTTTTTCAATGGTCTCACATGGGCTTGAACTCTTTGATATAGTCAATGTTCTCATCAAATTTTTTTATTCAAATGGAAAAAGCTTATGTAAGAAGAAATATTGATAAATAATTGTATAAAACTTGAGTGACAACTTTTATTGTAGGTGGAGGTTCCCATCAACTAAAAAAATAAGCCCACTTGCAACAAATCGCATCAAGAGTAAACACTCTAATTGTCATGATACTAATTGTTTAGTCTCAAATATTAAAAAGTGGTAAAGGTCTAATAGATATTCACTTAATTCTTGCTCTTATATAATTTTTTTCTAATGATGTCAGATGGAGTTGAAATCTTTGATATAGTAAAATTTCTTTTGATCAATTTACTTTATTTACATGAGAAAAAGATTATATAAGAACAAAGATTGATAAATAATTATAGAAAACTTCAGTGGCAACTTCTATTGCAGGTGCAAGGTCTCATCAATTCTAAAACTCAGCCCACTTACACATATTGAATCACATCAAGAGTATCCACTTTGGTTGTCATAATACCAATTGGTTAGTCTCAAATAACTTAAAAATGACAAAGATTAAATATATAAATTTCTTTTTAATGATTTCACATGAAATTGAACTTTTTGATATAGTAAACTTTCTTTTGCTAATATACTTTTACATAAAAAAAAATTATATAAGAAAAAAATTGATAAATCACTATGAGAAACTTCAGTAGCAACTTCAATCGGAAGTGCAGGTCCCATCAATTGTAAAAAATAAGAAAAGAGATTGATAAACAACTACAAAAAACTTCAGTAGCAACTTCCTTTGAAGGTGCAGGTCCCATCAATTGTAAAAATCAGCTCATAACCACTTTCCTTCTTGGTCAGTTTCAAATAGAAAAATGTCAGAAAGGTGAATCGATAGCCATTTCTAAGCGCATTCAGGTCAATTGAATTCTATAAAAATATGTGAATATGGCGTCTTTCACAAGGGTCTTAAAAATTGTGTGTTTGAGACGGAACACTGAGGTGAAAGTAACATTTTTTTTGGTCGACTTTTGCCATCGTGGATTGAGTTTCCATGGCGTAAAAGAAAAGAATTAGAAGTTCGAATACCTAACGTTCATATTGAAAAGAAGAAATCTTTATCAATTACTGTAGAAAACTTCAGTGACAACCTGTATTGCATGTGGAGGTCACCCTCAATTTGTAGAAGTCAGTTCTTCAATGCAGAGTATCAACCATTCTGCGAGTCATGTACGAAATCTATTGAACACGATAACAGTGATATATATAGCCCTTTCTACGTGCCTTCCAGTCAATTGAAGCATCACAAAAACTAGAAATTGAAAATGGTGAGGCTTTTAAATGTAAGGGCCCAGAGGGATCCTTAGTGTACCTAGATTCGAGATTCAATGTAACTTCTTCTACACGTTAAAGATGGAAATTGTCAATGATGCCACAACCACTTGCTCATTTTTTCCGTGTAAGGTGCATATTTATTCTAAGGATTTTGGAATGAATTTGGAGTACATATACATCATTTAAGGATTTTCAAATGGATTCTAAACAATTTGGAGTGCGTGTATATTATTTTGTATCAAAGAGGATGGCAAGAAATTTGAGCTTGTTTAGACAATTCTTCTTTGAGTTTGATATTTATAGTTAAATATTTTGTATAGTTACATAATAATAATAATATATTCTATGTTGAAATAAAAATGGATTTTTGCAACAACATGAAATTAAGTGAGTAAATTTTAATATGTTCATGTATTAGCTAACACAATGGAGTTGCAAAAGCATATCAATTCAATAAATTGTAATAATATAACACATAATATCAATTATAGATGGAGAAAACCTTTCAAGAAAAATCTCCACCATTAAAAAGAGCACCAGTCTATATTAATATATAATTCAAAAGTACACAATCAAAAAACTTTGAAGATATACATTACAATGAATTCCACCATCTAATTTTACATAAGGCATATCAATCAAATTAACCACATCTTTGTGGTTAATTTGATTGAACGAGGACAAGGAGCAACAACCAAGAAACAACACCCGAACTCAAATTGGTTAAACAACAGGGCCATGAAAGCCTTAAGCATTGTTTAGATTTTTTTAATGTTATATCTTCTATTATGAATCTTAATAAAAAAACATGTTATTTTGTCTAGCCTTACCTCATTATACAAGGTATGCTGATTGTCCACCCTCATTCTACCTTTCTAGTTGATACAAATGTCACTATAAGTTATGTACTCCATGATGTAATGCAATTTGGTCTCCACCACCCCACTATTACAAAATATAAAAGTTTGTATTTTTCTTTTCTCCTTCATCAGTGTTCACCTATTTGTTTCACATCTAAGATGATGGGAGCTAGTTCTTAACTAGGTCATTAATTTTTTTCTTTTCAATGAATTCTTGCTCCTATATAAGTTTTTTCCCAATTGTCCCATATGAGGTTGAACATTTTAATAGAATATAATTTCATTTGACCAATTTTCTTTGTTGACATGGTAGACTCGAATGTTTAAGTTACACATTTTTTTAATTTTCTTACTGGTGTTTAGAAATCTTTGCATATTAATGTTCCATTTATTTACCCACTTGAAATTTTATTTCGTCCACGTATTTTTCCTCCTTAATTCTTCCTCTATAAACATTTGTTTCTTGCTCCTATGTAAAGTCTTTCCCTATATATAAAATATTTTTATTATTTTCTAGTATAACTAGAATATAATATTTCTTATTAGTAAGATTAACATTTACTATTTTAAATTTTTTAAAAATAAATAATTATTAGTACTCATTATAGCCACAATTTTACATCTCAATATCTAATCAAATATTTTCATATCCAACAAGTGTCCTAATACACATTTGAAACATATTTCAAACTTTCCCATTGCATACAAAAGAATTCCTTTCATTAATTCAAATATCAATGATACATAATTTTGATATGACATTTCATATTTACAATTCCCATTGAAATGCATACAAGTTACATACATAGTTTTAACAAGCTTACAAAATATATAAAGTATTGTTAACAAATGAAATGTCTCAGAACAAATATACTAAAAATAAATGACTCTCGACCCAAATTTAGCACCAACATAAATCCACTAATAGCTCTGAAAAGACCACAATTGCATTTGTTGCTTTTCTCTGAATTTTGTCAAGGTACAACTCCCTCACCATACTTTCAATGGATTTGTCCAAGCTAATGAACATGGGTGTGCTTTTAACTAGAAAGAAGGAAAGGCAACTAACACTAGTTCATAAATATGAAACTAATGCGAAAGCATAAATCACAACCATAAATAATCAACACAAAGATTGAAAAGCCTATGACCATCCAATCAAAATAAATAAGATCAAATTGTAATAAATGAACACCATACAACTTATCTCACAAAGAAGACATAACTACATGGCATATGTAATACAAATATCAGTGTACAAAGCATATCATTAAATTCATAACACAAAGACCATGAACTATTATAGTTTGAAATAAATGCCTAGATCCCTCTCGATAACACCATGAGGTGTATATCCAAAGAACCCCATCTTTCTCTCCACTTCAAATTTATAGTGAAACCAACCCCACTAAACAGTTTCCAAAGCCATTACTAAATTAGTGGTTTTCTTGTTTCTCCACTGTTTCTTGAAAACTACTAAAATCAGTTGGAATAATTAATTTGGAAAATGAATGGATGTTGGGCAAGAAAAACTAATCTTGATCTTACCAACAGTCACTGAATGACCTTTCACACAATCAAATAATTAATGCAACATCAAGGGAATATCAGGCAATAGCACATGTATGTTGTTTGATGGGAAAATGCAATTTAAACCAGCTTAAATCAATCATAAATTGGGAACAAGTTGCCATCTCATCAAACTTAGAAGAAAGCACCAATTTCTAATTAAACTTCTATAAATTCAGCCAGTGTTATCTTTCTTCATCATTCAGTAGCATCTAAAATGGTGAGTTCTTAGAGTGACAAATTTTTTGCAAATGACTTCATTGTATTGGAAGAGATTGAATGCGGTCCACCGTTCAGACATTTATTAGATCAACTAAAGGAGGTCTTAATGATACAAAGCAAGGTGGAGGAAGAGGTGCTTCGAAGTATTCTGGGTGAAACATTCCTGAGTCAAGCACACATACATAACACCACCATGCTAGAGTGTTTCAAATACACAGTCATTAGGACTTCTAGTTGCTGCGACTGGGGTGTAAGAGCATTGGAACACCTAGTAAAGCCTAAATTCCATCATTGTATCAATGTGGCTATCACTAGGCTCAATCACTATCCTCGAAATGGACTGATAGAAAATTCCATTTGTATGGCGTCGAGTCTTTAGGATGAGACACTGGAGGAAGTTGTCACTCTTCTTCACGTAGGAATTGTAAGAAATGATATGGAGCTCTTCACGTAATTCCTATAGTCGCATGAGAACCTATTGTCACCTGCCCAAGTTGAATGCCTCCAGACTGTGATTAAGGGCGTTCGAGTCCTGATGTTTGCCTTGTGTGCTTGAATGAAAGTATCTCTTTTTGTCTTTTCCCTCAATATGAACTTTTTGTAGTCGAATCAAACAATTTTGTAGTGTCAATGCCATGTACACATGTACTTATATATAAATAAAATATAATTTTGCTATCTGTATGTTCTTGTATGCATGGCTTCATTTATTTTTGTTCATATTGAAATGTTAGTTTCTTTTTTTTGTATGATGTACTGGTTATGTGAATTAAACCCACTATTACTCTTTCAATCACTGAAAAGCTTTTGGGCAGTGAAACAGGTAGTTTGTATAACTTAGCGAAACACTACTTAGGGTCCAAATAGCTTAAAGAATGCAAGTCACAAACATAACTTATAGGGAAAGCTATCGGGTAACTCCTAGCACATAACAACTTCTTACAAGGGTTTTTTGCGCACACATAACCAATTTCAAAGGAATGGTAAGTTTGACTAAATCCACAAAATGCCGCTCAACCAAAGATGCAACAAAATAGGTGGTAAAATGAGAGGTTCGAATAGACGAAAACCTTGCTTGAGTTCGAGAAACACAAAAAAATGTTGCCTGAACATGAATTTAAGTAAAATGACTAAGGCCAAGGTAAAATATTATTTAAAAAAAAAGGGATGGTTATGTTTATGAGTAACACTGGCTCTGATTGTGGACAAGGACTGCAAAGGACATGAAGAACCTAGCATGCAATACTAGTCCTTTCTATTGGGTACAGAGTCAAATGAGAAGGATACCAAACCAAACAAAAAACTGAAAATGAACATACCAAAATTGTAACTACAAGTACAAGGCAAGAACAACCTACCAGAAAAAGAAAAGGAAAGGTAAACAATCATACAAACCCATTCACTAGTTGGGAGAAGAACAACCCCTTCCTGAAAAGGCCAACCTTCATGTACAGTCTCTATTTAAAGCAAATCTAGAAATATTGACATCCCAACATTGATACAAATAAAAATGTAACCATAGTCAAATGATTTCCCAAAAAGCCATTCGTCATAAAAGATTTCATCATGTTGCCATCCTTTCAGCAATAGACCATCCTTTGTTAGCCAATTTCCATAGTTGAGGTTTATCAATCCAGGTATATCTAATTCAGACACAAAATTATGAGTTCTAAATTCCCCTCTGGCATTACATCTCTCAGGAACCCCCCCATTTTTTGAAGAATCACCATAGGAAACAATATTATCCTTAACTTCATTACACTTTTCCTTGGTCAAATTATTTTCATGGGAGATAATCACCTTTGTAGACTGATACAAAGCAGGAACCGATTCACTTATAACGTCTAACTGCTCACCAAGCTAGAAAAATCCACCTTCAACTAATGCAAGATTAGTAGTTTCTCCAACATCTCCTTGATCATGGCCATTTTTGACTATTGATACACACAATTCAACCTCATACATAAATTGACCATCGACTAAATCTGCAAAGAGAGGATTGCCATATACTTTGAATTCATCAAAATTGAAAAGAGGGTTAGGATGAATTCACCATTTCTCTTCCTCTTGAGAGGTACCATATGTGAGATCTCCATTTTCTTCTAGATGAAAAAATGTATTCTCATCTATCGTTTCTTCGAAGGAGAAAACTTTGTATTCAGGAATAGGAAGGGAATTTGACACTAGGTCCTTTGAATCAACTTCAAAAAGGAAGGAATTATCTGCAAAAGGATAAGGAGAGGAAATAAATTTCTTCTTCTACGACTCATCATCTTCATCATCACTAGATGAGATGAGATCACTTTCAACCTCAAATGAGGTATATAAACTGAAGGCCTGATCATTGCAATGTTGATCTCATTCCTCAATAGGCTGTTGCATGCTATCAAAAATGGTTACAGGACATAATAACCTGACCAAATTAACCCTGGACAGAATAACCCAGTCACTATAACCCAGGGAAAAAATAACCTAGGGTCATAATAACCCAAGCCAAAATAACCCATGGTCAGAATAACCCATGGAAAAAATATCCCCATAAGAATGTAGAGAAAGGAAAACAAAATTTATAAATTACATGTATGTTGCTAAAAAAAACTTTATTATTCAAATTTTCAATTAAAGTGTCAAATTATGAGCAATGCCTCTTATATAATCTAAAATTTTATGGTTGTAATAACCATCAACCAATCTTTTTATTCTTTCTTTGAGTTCACGGTATTTTTACCTACTTGGTTGCCTAGTGTATCCAACCATATATTTCTCTATTCTATTGTATTTAGAGACTCTGCTCTTTTTTCATTGCTTTGATGAATTTCTGGACTGAGTTGTGCAATGCTTGAAGTAATTCACTAAATCCTCTATTCCATCCCTCAATAGTGTTATTGGTTATGGGAAGATCATCTTGAGTACATCTAAATAACAATTCCACATTGTGATTGGAAACTTGGGTGATTGTCTATTGCCTCTTCTAGTTAGTCTGCCAATCCATGTGTCTTCAAAATAATCAATTATGGGTTACAGGGTCTCCTCATGTTCTGTTTAATAAGGAGATTTTTGAAGAGTTTCAAATGCATCAATTACATCTATCTGAGGCACAAAAGCTAATGCAACAAGTTTCTTGATCTCATATGCAAATACTTCATTGACACTGTAATGTGTTTGTCTAATAATTATTTACCATTTTATAGGTTATTTAAGCATATTAAAGGTGTTTTAAGGTTATTTTAGGGGTATATAATGGATATATGGTCTAAAAATGACCTAAATAGCCTCTATGGTGCCTCACAGTCATATTTATAATTTATTTTATCTCATTTCTAGTTTACTAGCTTGATCTAAAATGACCATGGGTTATTCTGTCCATGGGTTATTTTGACCACGGGTTATTCGGTCCATGGGTTATTATAACCCTAGGTTATTTCGTCCTTGGGTTATTTTGGTCGGGTTATTCTGTCCAAGGTTATTTTGGTTGGGTTATTATGTCTTGATACCATCAAAAATTGTTAGATTAATGTTTTTAGTAGTCAAGCAAGGTAATTCTACTTCTTCATGACTTTTAATTTGGAATTTAGAGGACAACATACAACTAGTTTCAAGCTTCACAGTTGCACATGGTTTCCATTTTCCCACGGCTATAAAATCATCCTCAACATTTACTATTTCTATTTGAGCTCTCTCAATCCCTTGAACTTTATCTCTTTTGAGGATTAATTGAATGCCAGGTTCTAGAGTAGAAATAAATACGTGGAACTAGATCTCTTCACTAGGTCTTTCTAGAATAGGAATTCATTGAAGATACTGATTGAAGCGGTAAACAAAATCCCTCATTATTTTAGTTTTGTTCTTCATGATCTAAAAGAAAAGTTGAAGGGTGATCGCGATGTTGAACGAGGTTTTATATCATTGGAGAAATTTTGTTGCGAGAACATTCCATCTAGTAATGCTTCCATTTTCAAGTCCCTTGTACCATTCTGTCACTTTCTTAATCAAACTGTCAATGAAAATTCTTACAAAAACATCCTCTTCTTGAATTCCTAAAATTTCACTTACTGTAGTCATAGCCAGGATGTGTTCCTTAGGGTCTTGTTCATTTTGACCAAAAAATTGAGGGAACCGTTTTTGAGATCTATGAGGTAAATCATGATATTGTGATAGGACAAGAGGGCCAACTTGATTACACCAAAGATTCAAGGCCATAGATGATCAAAGTCACCAACTCACACAGGAGTAAAGAGTGGGAAAGAGAATTATTGGGTTAATTTCTGGATAGTGGATTCTGAAGTTGAGGTATGGGTGGGTCCCTTGGATGATGAAATGGTTGATTGACCTGATGATCAAGATGATGAGGTGGGTTTTTGTAGTACATAAATATCAACCTTGGAGGGCATTCAACCACAAGTGTAGGTGGGCACTGGGCCAACTCTTCCTCTTCTTCCAAGGAAAAATTCACTTGCATATAATCTGCTGCATTTTTCCTATATCTCCAGGCGAGCGTATTTAATTTTGAAATGATGTCTTCTTGTTCTGCTCCAACCCAATCTAAATCTTGTTGCAAAATAGGAAATACATTATTATGAGGAAGTACCATCTTGCCACATGACACGACAAGGATTGTCAGACTTTTCAATAAATTTGATTTGTCTCCCTAGTGGAGTTGCCAGAAATTTGTTAGTGAATGAAATTGCTTAAAACAAATATACTCAAAATAAATGACTATTGACCTAGATTTAAATAGCACCGACATAGATATGCTAACATCTTTAAAAAGACCACAATTGTATTTGTGGCTTTTCTCTAAATTTTGTCAAGGTACAACTCCCTCACCAGATTTTCAATGAATTTGTTCAAGCTAATGAACATGGATGTGCTTTTAACCAGAAAGTAGGTGATGAGGGCACAACCCGAGACACAGAAAATAACCCACAAACAAGAGAATAATTTTATTATTCAGAAAATGGAGCTTCTTACATGCAGAGGATCTCAAATCCCCAAGTTCTACAACACATGCAAGTTATAGACAGCTACAGTATAACCCTTTTGCAATATGCGAGCTTGTCCCCAAAAAGTTACCCAAAAATTAGAAAACCCACCCATAAATAGAGCTCCTCATTAGTTTGGAGCCAAAACAACATTCAATTTGAGTTTAAGCGGTTTGGCGCCGAAAATTTACAACATGAAGTTCAAATTTCAAAAGAGCATTTGCAACTGTATCTTCTAGAAAGTGCACCAACTTTGCGGGGCCATAACTTTTGATCTGGGACTTCGATTCGTGAACCGTTTGAACCGTTGGAAAGGTCTCAAAGTCAAGAACGCGTTCAAAATCTACTATGCAGATTTTGACAAGTTTCGGGGCCGATCCGGGAGCTCTAAGTGCCTCAAATCTAACTCGGAAGATTTTCAGGTGTAAATCTGGGAAACTAAAACTGCAATATCTTTCAACCCAGGAACCGAAAATAAAAACCGTAAATTGAGAATTTCATTATGACGAAAAGGGTATCCAAAAAATGTAAAAACATATAAAAACTGAGAAACTTGAAATTTAACTATTTTTGGGTGATGCAAGATTGCCCTTACACCATGGATGCTCACGCATGAGGACACCAGTAATTTGAGAAGTGACCCCGTCACGTCTCGGATGGTGGAGGAAAACCCAAATGGTCAACCTCTGCCTTAGGACACCAGGATGAATCTTCAACAGGCCTTCCTTTCCATTTCACCAGATATTCTTCATACTACCTGTTCCCGGTACTCCTTCCCACATGACTATCCAGGATTTCTTAACTGATCTCCTCTTTCTACGAGTAGGTGATGGAATCCCACACTGTTCCATCATTGGTACTTCCTCTGTGCCACCTTCATGATACTTTGTCAAATCTGAAATGTTGAACACAGGGGAAATGTTGAATCCATCCAACAACTCTACCTCATATGCATTCCCTGAATCATGCCTCTTCAAAATTTTACAGGGACCGAACTTCTTCATCTTCAATTTGTTATATGTTCCCACTAGAAACCTTTCTTTCCTCAAGTGGACTATCACTTCATCACCAATTTGAAACTCCTTATACCTCCTCTTCTGATCTGACTTAGCCTTATACTGCATATTCATCTTGTTAATATGTTCTCTTACCTTCTCATGTATATCCTTGACGTAATTACGCAAATTTTTTGGCTTCAACACTTATTTTCTTCTCTTGGTCCATCTTCCTCAATTCTAGAGTTGTTATAGGGCTACCTCCATACACAATCTGGAGCGGTGATCTACCAGTGCTTTTGTTGACAGAATTGTTGTAAGAAAATTCTGCCTGGGGTAAGATCAAGTCCCATCCCTTGGGTTTTATCTCCTACCAAACATCTCAGTAGGTTACCCAGACTCCTGTTAACAACCTCTGTCTGCCCATTTTTTTGTGGATGGTGTGTAGAACTGAACTTCAATTTTTGTCCCTCGACTTCTTCCACAAGGTCCTCAAAGTTACCCACAAATTTGGTGTCATGATGAAACACTACTCTTTGGCGGAGACCATGTAGCCTCACCACCTCTTTGAAGAACAAGTCGACAATGTGGGCGCATCATGGGTATTTTGACATGGAATGAAATGTGCCATCTTGAAAAACCTATCAACCACCACAAATACTGATTCATTTCCTCTTTGTGTCCTTGGAAAACCAAGAACAAAGTCCATACTTATATCCTCCATGGCCTCTACGGGTACAAGTAGGGGCTGATATAAACATGTATTTTGGCTCACTCAGCTTTTAGCCATCGACATACCTGCAGCTTTTGTACAAAACTTCTTCACATCCTGTGACAACTGAGGCCAATCATAATGTTCACTGATAATGGCAATGGTCTTATCCTGACCAAAATATCCTGCCATTCCTCTACTATGCTTCTCCTTTATTGGGTTCTCCCTCATGGAACTCCTCGGGATACACAATTGACTTCCCTTAAATAACATGCCATTAGGATTATGAAATCCGGCCACCTTCAATCTTTGTCAACATGTAGGTTCCTTGCAAGCTTTCAAGCCTCTACAAAATCAGGATCTTACGCGCCACGATTGATAGCGAGTTCATTGAACCAAACCACTTCAATCTGCATCTTTGTCATCAATATATGCCTCCTACTTAAGGCATCTGCAACCCTATTTGACTTCCCACTCCTATGTTTCAAAACAAAGGTGTAACTCTGCAAAACTCTACCCATTTCATATGCCTCTGATTTAATTTTCCCTGACTATTTAGGTACTGCAAAGCCTGATGATCAGTATATAGAATAAATTCCTTCAGCAACAAATAATGTCTCCATTTTCTTTAATGCTTGAACTATTGCATAAAATTCCTGATCATATACAGAATACTTTCTCTTGGCATCATTTAACTTTTCGAAATAGGAAATGGGCTTACAGCTAACAGCTCCAACACTACTCCAATAGCTGCAACCACTAGCATCACAATCCACACAGAAACACCTTGTTGAAATGGGGAGGGCTAGAGCAGGGTTGCTCTGTCACCTATACTGCTTCAGCAGTTCAAAATTTTTGCTGCTCGATTCTCCACTTGAATTCTTTTCTATCCCCTCTCATTGTTTCAGTCAGGGGTCCACAAATACTACTGAAGTTTCTAATGAACTTTCTATAAAAATTAGCCAAACCATGGAAAGATCTCACCTCGGTAGCAGTTCTTGGGGTAGGCCATTCCAGAATAGCCTTCACCTTCTCTGGGTCCATTTTGAGACCTTCTGCTGAGACAACAAACCCCAATTACACTAACTCCCTCTTCACAAAACTGCACTTCTTCAGATTAATCAACAGTTTCTCTTCTCTTAACTTCTCAAAGGCTCTCCGAATATGCATCAGATGCTCATCCAACGTCTTACTGAAAATCAAAATATCATCTAAATACACAATAACAAAACTTCCGAGAGAAATTCTTTTAATTTACCTTGTTCCTTGAGCGCGCCAGATATTAGTAACCGGTCATTGGATTGTAAAGGCATGACTACAACCACTTATGCAGGGCTTCCTCTTTGGTCTTGAAGGCAGTCTTCCATTCATCTCCCTCTCGAATTTGGATCCAGTGATATCCACTCTTTAGATCAATCTTTGTAAAGTACTGAGCTCCACTCAAACAGTCCATCGGGTCATCCATCCTTGGCAGGAGAAATTTGTACTTGATTTTTATCATGTTTATGGCTCAGGAATCTGTACACATCCTCCACTCCCCATCCTTCTTTGGTGCTAGTACTACAGGTACTGCACATGAACTCAAACTCTCTTGAATCAAACCCTTTCTCAACAAATCTTGAACTTGTCTGTTCAACTCCTCATTTTCTGCTAGGGTCATTCTATGAGCTACCTTATTTGAAGCGGCTCGGGGAATGAGTCTGAATTTGATGGTGATATTCCTTGTGGTGGTAAACCCTCCCGGGTACATTATCCAAAACAATATTCTGAAACTCATCCAACATCCCAAAAACTTCTTCTAGAACCTTCTCACTATCCTCCTTACTCACTCTAGGAATCAATGCATAACACACACACTCATGGTTCATACCTTCTAAAAATTTTCTTCCATCTACATAACAAATTCTAGCACTACTGCATACCTTTTCTTCGGTCTCCTTCAGGGGTTTCAACTTGTGACGAACCCCATCCTTTGTCAAGGAATAAGTGTTTGCATAGCCATCATGTATAGCTCACCTATCGAAATGCCATGGCCTCCCCAACAACATGTGACATGCATCCATGGGGATGATATCACAGAGTACTTCATCATGGTAGCTCCTGATCTTGAACTTTACTAGGCAACGCTCATTGACCAAAACTTTGTGGTCTTTTTGCAGCGGCGATCCGATCGCGTCGGTGCCTCTCCCTCTTCCAGCTTCAACTTTGACTATCTCCTCGACACCCAGTTATCGGTGCTCCCCACCGTCAATAATGACATCCACAGCATTTTCCTTCCACACTTGCACCTTGTGCAAAATAGATTCTTCCTTCGATTTACGGTTCCTTTTCCTCAGTCACTAGGGCTCTCCTAATCACTAGGGTTTCTCCCCTTTCAGCATCATCTGAATGTTCAGATTGGGCCTCCTCATCTACATGCGCAACCCTTCCATGACCTTCTAGCCTTTTGTCTGCCCTTCCTTGGTGTTGTGCACATTCATAGGCTCGATGCCCTTCTTCACCACACTGGAAACACATTCCTCTGAAACCACCTCTTCCATATCCTTGTCCATATCTCCCTCATCCTCTACCTCTTTGATCACCACTGTTTTGATCATGAGGGCGGTAGAAGTTGTCATTCCTTTGGCTTCGGCTGGTACCCACATCTTTACTTTTCTTTCCATCATCATTTTGGCTTCTTGAAGGTCTTCCATTGCCCCTTCCGCTTTGACCTCCTCATCCTTTTTGCTTGCCATCAAATCTTTTGTTCATCTTCTCTTTCACCTTCAGAGCAAATTGATACACATCCTCAATGGTGGTCATTCTGACTAGGCTTAACTCCTCCTGAATGCTTGGTCATAACCCATTAAGATATCGGGCTACCTTCTCCTTATTGGCCTCTGTGTGACCTGTTTTGATAATTATCTTATGAAAATATTTAGTATATTCTTTCATAGATCTACTTCCTTGCTTCAACCCTTGCAATTTCTTCAACAGATCTAACTCGTAGTCCACTGGTATGAACTGCTTCTTCAGTTTCTCTACCATGCGATCCCATCTGGTGATCTTGACTTTTCCTCTTGTTCTTTTCCATTTGGACCTCTTTCCCGCAAATACGGCATGGCCCTTGACTTCATTTTGCAAATTTAGCCCGTCACGGGTCCTCTATTTCCCTCATACTCGAAATATTCTTCTAGCGCTCGTTGATCCTGAGTGATCAACTCTTAGGGTTAGGACTTAAATGCTTGGGGACTTCTACTCACGGGTCTTTTCCCAATCTTGAAATGGACAGCAATAGCCACATTTGGTCTTGATCAATTGCTTCTTCTTCCTCTTCTACATTACGAACCTTCTTCACTCTCCTTCATCCTCTTTCCTCCCCTTAGGTTTAACCCTCTTCTCAAGCTGCTCTTGTAGCATCAGCTTGTCTACGGAGGTACGCGATGCATCTCTTCCACCGGCATCTGCCTCGACCACCTCTCACGGCACCACCGCGCCTACCGGGGAATCACTCTTGGGCATCTTTCTTACATTGCTTGACCCACAACCACCCGATCCTCACGGGTGTGAGCTGCCCTCCACGATCGTGATGTCCACATGCTCAAGAAAACATGCTCTGATACCACTTGATGAGTGCATAGCCCAAGAGTTAGAAAATAACTCACAAACAAGAGAATAATTTTATTATTCAAAAAATGAAGCTTCTTACATGCGGAGGATCTCAAATCCCTAAATTCTACAACACATGCAAGGATTCACGGATAACTCTGGTATAACCCTTCGCCACAATATCACGAGCTTGTCTAAAGTTACCCAAAATTGAAAACACCCATAAATAGAGCTCCTCATTAGTTTGGAGCCAAAAAACATTCAATTTGAAAGTTTAAAAGCGGTTTGGTGCCAAAATTTACAACATGGTCAAATTTCAAAGAGCATTTGCAATGGTATCTTCTAGAAAGTGCACCAACTTCCCAGGGCCATAACTTTTGATCCGGGACTCCGATTCGCGAATCGTTTGAACCGTTGGAAAGGTCTCGAAGTCAATAACACGCTCAAAATTTCTCGTAATTTTGGCAAAGTTTGAGGGAGCTGTCCGGGGAGCTCTCTAAGTGCCTCAAATCTAACTCAGAGATTTTGATTACCAAATCACGGGAAACTAAAGCGCAATATCTTTCAACCCGAGAATAGAAAATAAAAACCATAAATTGGGAATTTCATTATGACGAAAAGGGTATCCAAAAAATTTAAAAAATCTAAAAACTGAGAAACTTGAAATTTAATTATTTTTGGGTGATAAAAGATTGCCCTTACACCACTGGATGCGCCTGCATCAGCAGGAAAGGAAACTAATGCTAGTTTATAAATATGAAACTAACATGAAAGCATAAATCATAGCCATAAACAATCAACACAAAGATTGAAAAGCCTATGACCATCCAATCAAGAGAAATAAGATCAAACTCTAATAAATGAACACCTTATAGATTATCTCACAAAGAAGACATAACTATATCACACACGTAATACAATGATCAACATTCAAAGAATATCATTAAATTCATAACACAAAGATCATGAACTATTATAGTTTGAAATAAATGCCTAGATCCCTCTCGATAACACCACCAGGTGTATATTCAAAGAATCCCATCTTTCTCTCCACTTTCAAATTTATAGTGAAACCAACCCCACTAAACAGTCACCAAAGCCATTACTAAATTAGTGGTCTTCTTGTTTCTCCACTGTTTCTTGAAAACTACTAAAATTAGTTGGAATAATTAATCTGGAAAATGAATGGACGTTGGGCAAGAAAAATTGATCTTGATCTCAACAATCACCAAATGACCTTTCACACAATCAAATAATTAATGCAACATCAAGGGAATATCAAGCAATAGCACATGTATGTTATTTGATGGGAAAATGTAATTTAAACTAGCTTAAATCAGTCATAAATTGGGACCGAGTTGCCATCTCATCAAACTTAGGAGAAAGCACCAATTTCTAATCAAACTTCTATAAATTCAGTTAGTGTCACCTTTCTTCATCATTCAGTAGCATCTAACATGGCGATCTCTTAGAGTGACAACAATTCTTCAAATGACTTCATGTCTTGGAAGAGATCGAATGTAGTCCACTGTTCAGGCATTTATCAGATCAGTTGAAGGAGGTCTTCACGATACAAAGAGAGGTGGCGAAAGAGGTGCTTTGCAACATTTTGGGTGAAGCATTCTTGATTTGAGCACACATACATAACACCACCATGCTGGAGCATTTCATATACATAGTCATCAGGACTTCTGGCCACCACGACTGTGGTGTAAGAGCATTGGAATGCCTAGTAAAGCCTAGATTCCATCATCACATCAATGTGGCTTTCACTGGGCTCAGTAACAATCCTCAAAATGGACTGATAGTAGACACCATTTGTATAACATCGGCTATTCAGGATGAGACACTAGAGGAAGCTATCACTCTTCTTCGTGTAGGAATCGTAAGAAATGATATGGGGCTCTTCACGTAGTTCTTGTACTCGCATGCAAACCTGTTGTCACCTGTCCAAGTTGAACACCTCTAGACTGTGATTGAGGGCATTCGAGTCCTAATGTTTTCCCTGTGTGCTTGAATGAAAGTGTCTCTTTTTGTCATTTTCCTCGATATGAACTTTTTGTAGTCAAATCAAACAATTTTGAAGTGCCAATGCCATGTACACATGTACTTATACATAAATAAAATATCATTTTGGTATCTTTGTGTTCTTGTATGGATGGCTTCATTTTTTTTTGTTCATGAATATTGTATATGAAAATGTTAGTTTGTTTTTTTGTACAATGCACTGGTTATGTGAATTAAACCCATTGCTACTTCGTCAATCATTGAAAATATTTTGGGCGGTGAGACGGGTAGTTCGTATAACTTACCAAAACATTGCTTAG
>VDFB02133759.1:0-18613 GCA_007258455.2 Sequoia sempervirens | reverse complement strand
TTTTCTTTCGAGTTGCTAGTGCTCCTATCATGCTATTCTCTTTTTGATGATTTAAGAAACTTATTTATTATGTCCTTAGAATAGTACTTACCAATTTTGATCACAAGCTCTCAAGATGGATAGTTAGAGGCAGCTACCAAAGGAAATTATACTATATAGCAACAATTAGGAGAATTATGTTTATGATTTATTAGAAAACCACCTTTCATATAGAACCAAAACAAACATAACAAAGACAAAAAATAAAAAATATGTTGAGATCTAATCCACAATGTTGAAGGCACCCAATACAAAAATCTTCCTAATTTATCTTATATTCTCTCTAAATATCATCTTTCATTTTCACTATAATAACACAATTTTTGTCTTTACCATTGCATGAGAAAATATAGAAACCTACACATAAATGGAAACATGATATTTTATATTGATACAATGAAAATGGTTTTACAGAAATATTTGAATTGCTGCTCATTCTAACAATTACCATTACATTCTCCTCGCATATAAGTGGTTTCAGATGACCACAAACTAACAAATAGGTGGTTTTAGATGACCACAAACTAATAGACAGGTGGTTTCAGATTACCAAAAACTCATAGACAACTCTATAGAGTTGGACTCAAAAAGAGTACTTAACAAAATGCAGAGTTAACAATATATAAAATGCTAAGCATATTCCAGAGAAAAAAGACAAACATAAAATAATATATTTCAAAACACCCATAAAGTGTGTGAGTCTTGCAGAGTTGACAGGGGATAGGTTGGAGTAGATTGAAAATCCACTCAAATCCTTATCAAGATTTGTTTCAAAGTGAGTCTTAAATGCTGATATAAACTGTAGATTTGGAAGATATACAGATGTTTGGTACAATTGGCAAACTGGAAAAGTAGTTTGGATTACAATCTCCAACACTACCCCTTAATCACAACTACAATTACCTTCCTAATTTCTTAGTTTCTTCAATAACGCTTCAACATTTTGAATCTTCAAATTTTAGAGATCAAACCTAGGAGATCCCATTTTTCTATTGGGATACTCTACACATGAGCTTTGGCCCACTTGGTAACCAGTCCATTGTAAATTCAAGTGTAAAACACTTGTTTTTTCAACAACTCTGATAGAGTCACACTGTTGATGCTCGAGGATCCTAACTTTAATGGCTTTTTTTGACTTCATACATTGCTTCTATAATGTTGTGGCATTCAACCATTTTACCTTTTAATCAATTGGTAACTTCATAGTTATATTTTCAAAAATTCAGACACCTTCTATCCTCCTTTGATATTTTAATCTCCATTATCAACTCCTCTTACTTTCTTGAGAAGACTTTTAAGTGTGACCAAAAATATTTTTTTCATTCTCTCTCAACTTAGACACTTATACAACTTCCTCTATAGAACTGACTACAAGATAGAAACAACATACTATGGCATCCTTTATTCAGATTCTTTTGAGATTATGACACCCTTTCACCAAAACTAAACTTCATTTTCAAATAGCTTAAAAAAACGTTTCTTACCTTCACCCACGATATATTCTTTTCAACTTAAAATTCTTCATGACCCTTTAATTTCTCCTTTGTCTTTACAGATTCGTTTTTAAAAAATGAACACCATTTGAAAGATTAACATGACTCTATTTTACCTTTGACAATGACTGCATAGTCGGCTAGGTTTTCAATTTTTTTTGTCTTCCTTCATGCTCTATAAACAATGCGGTGACCACCCACTTCAATCCTTAGTGTCTGAGCTTTATAGATTGTAGCCACTACTGCATAATGACCTTCCTTTCAAACACTTTGCTGGTATTCTTCAGACCACAACACTCCCTCTCTCTTGGCGACAACATGCATCAACTGCTACAACAGTTTCTTCTCTATCTCTTTCGATCTTCATGCTTAGTGGCCTCTTTCCAAACCGTGATCTGTTTTCTTGTGATTTCCCTTCTTTGACAACTTCACATGCCTTCACAATTCAACAACCTTTAGCACTACTATAACTAATTTTCCAACAGCTGCAGTTGTATCAGACTTTGACTTTGGCTTCAACAATTGTAATTTTTTTGGAAAATAACTTGGAACTCTTTTGCAACACTTCATGATCCTTCTCAAACAATGATGACATACCCTTCTTCTCTGAGCCCTCTCTCTTCTTTTTGCACCTTTTCCTTTGATCATAAACAGAGACCAGCCAACTTCTTTCAACCTTCTTTACGAAGATTCAGACAACTTCCAAACTTAAACATGAGGCCTTAAGGTTCCTCAAACCCCTCCAAACTTCAAACTGATCTTCTTTTGATGGCCACAATCCTCTACTCCCAGTAAGCATGACCGACATGGCTCTGATACCAAATGTTGGAATGCAATTGTAGGAGAAAATATAGAAATCTACACAGAAATGGAAACATGATATTTTTTATTGATCCAATGAAAATAGTTTTACATAAATCTTTGAACTGCTGCTCATTCTAACAATTACCATTACATTCTCGTCACATATAGGTGGTTTCCTATGACCAAAACCTAATGGAGAGGCGGTTTCAGATGACCACAAACTAATAGACGGGTGGTTTCAGATTACCATAAACTCATAGGCAGATCTATAGAGATGGACTCCAAAAGAGTACTTAACAAAATGCTGAGTTAACAATATACAGAAAGGTAAGCATATTCGAGAGACAAAAGAAAAAATAAAATAATATATTTCAAAACACCCATAAAGCGTGTGAGGCCTATAGATTTGTGTAGATTTGACAGGGGACAAGTTGGAGGAGTAGATTGAATATCCATTCAAATCCTTATCAATATTTGTTTCAAAGTGAGTCTTAAGTGCTGAGATAGACTATAGATTTGGAAGATCCAGAGATGTCTGGTACAATTGGAAAACTGGACAAGTAGTTGGGATTACAATCTCCAACATTTAGCAACTAGTGGGGACTAAAGCATACAAATATAAACAAGCCTTGTAGATTTGTTTTGTAATCTTTTGGTGTTCAAAGAAAAGTATTAACTTCAAATGGTGTTTTTACCTCCTTCAATTGGTTAAGAGACATGCTATAACAACCTAGGCCATGGAACCAATGCTTATGCACCAAGAGGCCCAATTCCCCTTAAATCCTCCCTCTGCTTTACTAATGCACCTATATGGGCCAATGCGTTTCTATGGGTACTTGTAGAATCAAATTATTTCTCTTTCCAGTGTATATAATAGTAGCAGATACAATCAATAGCACCTTGCATGAATGTGATTCCCACATAGCCTTTACATACACATTGTGGTAAAACATCTATGGAAATTTTATGACAACATTTGGACTTATAGACCATGAACCAAATGTTTTTTGGTATTATACTTAATGTTGCAATAAAATAATATAAGATGATATATATACTAAGCATTACGTTGTTAGCCACAAGATGCATCTAATAAAGACCATGTCAAGTTTGGAAACTACTCTATTTGCTCGATTTCCTACTCCAAAATGCAGATTCCTTCATAGTCGAATTCTATCATGTCGAGCCTGTCCTATACTCATTGCCTTCCAAGTATGTTTTATTCTTTGGCATTTACTCCCATTGCGAATTGGAAGAGGAATAAGACATTGTTGCAGAATTTTGTTTGATATGGCAGTAGGGGTAAACCTACGAACTTATTTATCCATATGTTTTAATGTTTCGCCCTCAATTTCCTTTGTTTTTACTTTGTTATCATAGTGTGACACCTGGGAAAGTTTGAATTTGTTTCACCATAGCTACAGGAACTTAAGTCAACACTCCACCAAAGCATATATAATTTTTTTCTTTTCCCATGAGCTTAGAATGCAGTTCCCATAGCCCACACAAGGAATAATTTGGTTTCTATTTGAAACTCTGGATAATGTATGATCATATAGCACTTAATACGAGCATCATACAATCCCAAGTAAACATATATAGACTTATAAATAGTTGAATATGCAATTCTGGATAATGTATTATCATATAATGTCCACTTTATGCAGACATTATGCAATTCAGTATACCATATCTATAAAATCATAAATAGCTGAATATGAAATTCTAGACAACACATGAGCATATAATACATTTGTGTAGCAGTATACAAGCCCAGGTAATTATATATACTATATATATAATTAATAAGCATCTACATCTATGAGTGCAAATGTATTATGCAATAGCACTTGTGTATGTATGTAATGAATTATATGTATAAATACAGTTACATCTATAATGAATACTTATGAATTTTATGTTTAAATATAATAAATTTATATTTCAAATTTCTTTGTCCATACATAGCCAGTCAAATCCAGCTAAAGGAATCTTATACTTAGTCCAAGCGTAGGCAAAGACCTACATTACTGTTTATGAATAAATCCTACAAAGTTACATGAATCTCATTTGGAAAATGTAAGGCAATTAAACTTCGAAGCTCTATTTACTTAGTTATATTGGTTGTAATCGTGATGGGTGCATAAACACTTTTATAAAATATTATAAAAAAATTACAAAAGAGTTGGGCCATTGTAGGGAAAAAATTATAGCTACAATATCGTAGATTTCATTTTTAATAAAGAATGAGAAGTGTAATTTGATAAATTGATTTGTGGACATATGAAGTATACAACAATATTACAAAGTATAAATTGGTAAATTTTGTATGCAAATTCTATAGATCTTATTATGAGTTCTACAAAAATTCATCACAAAAATTTACGTTTAAAAATAAAAATTCATTGCATTAAAAGTTTGTGATTCTGTGGCAGTAAATTGGTGGTGGTGAATTTTCTTTAAGGTGAATTTTTCATGACGGTGAATTTTCTTTAAGGTGAATTTGTCATGATGGTGAATTGCTGGTGGTGAATTTTCTTTGAGGTGAATTTTTCATGACGGTGAATTTTTGGCGGTGAATTTTCTAGCAGTGAATTTGTTGGATGAGTTCTACGCACCATTCTAAATTCATATGTTTGTGGGTCTAAGTGTTGTACTTAGCCTGAGTAATTGGGGTTTGGGAGGAGGTAACTCTCTTTTTCAAGATTGGACAACCTATTATAGATGTTACAATATTTTTTAAAAAAAAGTAAATTTAAACATGTCATTGTAAATTCAACACATTATTTTTACTTTTTAAATACCTACAATTTCTCTTAGATTATTTAAGTAGTTTAACAATTGTCCCCCTACCATCCCTAAAATTGGCCTATCCCCCATCCTAGAATCTTAAAGAAAGAATGCTTTTATACAAAGTTGGGTCAACGCAAAAGGCTCATCATAACTTTGTAAGTAGAAAGAATGCTTTTATACAAAACTTGGTCAACTCGAAAGACTCATACATAACTCAGATATAAGTAGCACAAACAATGTAAAGAAGCATTAACAACAACAATCTTACAATCCTATTAAGAAACAGACTTGGATCATTTTCTATAACAAATGTTGCAAAGTTGAAATAGCAGAAACCGCATGCTACTTATAGTTCTATCAGTAACAGTTGAGTGTAAGGAAGGCATGGGCTACCTTGAATGGGCTGAATGGAACTACAATCTACCCCACCTAATGAACAAAGCCAGTCTAGTGCACTTGGCATATCATTCCAATATATTTAACTTGATGAATAAAACCCTTTCCGTACAAACATAAATGGAATTAAGGTAAATGATATGAATCTTAGATACCTGAAGAAGTTGCATTACTTTCCTCCCTAACCCCCACATAATAGATCACTCAAATAATTTCTCATCACTTGTTTGTCTTCTTCTTTATGCCTCCCAAGGGTCTTTAGGTGCTTGACTTAAGTGTATTTTTTTTGTCTTAGGGAATTGTTAAGTTTGTTGAATAAATCCTCTATAGAAGTTGGTGTGATTATCTTCTCTGGTCAGTGAAAGATATACGAGTATTCCAATAAAAAGTACCACCATCTAACTCTTCTCTCTATCTCAAAGCTATTATTCTTCTAGTAAATGTATGTGATGTTTAAATTGTTGCATTATTTAATCCTAAGCAACAATAGGAAAATGCAATAAATGCCCTGTTAGAAGAGACCCATTTTGGATTGTTCCCCCCAATTACAATGTTTGATATATGCTAGCCAGTAAATGCCTTCTGGCAGCAAATTTATTTTGGTAGCTAAATTTGAAATTAAGCACCAATTTTTGGAAAGGGAAAGTAAGAAAAAAGAATATAATAGAATGTTTTTTTGTAGAGAAGAGAGACAACATAGTTTTTTGTAGCAGCAGACAAGGAGGAATCTTCAACAGAACACAAAACTACAGAAAGGGGTTGTTCAAGAGAACTTGTGGTAGTAGAAGATAGTGACAGAGAGTAGTTCTCCAGTGCTCCAGAATATCTCCAACACATAGTAGCACACAGAAAGCTCTAGTGCCCCAAAATATGTGTAGTTTTTGTATGAAGAATATATAAAGCTTTAGCTCTGATTTTTGTGTAAATATTTTTTAATGTAATCCTTTTGTGAATGAATGAAATAGAAAATATTCTACCTCTTTGTATTGTTGTCTCCTTTGCTCTTTTTTATGTACGTTTTTATCTTTTCCCACTGTAGTTGGGTTTATTTTCCCCACATATTGGTATCAAAACCCTAAATTTTTTTGGGCATTTAGTTTTTAAAGCCCTAGCCTTGTTCCTAGGCATGCAATAATAGAACCTTAGTTTTTGGGTATTTGGGAAAGCCT
The DNA here is from genome assembly GCA_007258455.2 of Sequoia sempervirens. Classification (NCBI taxonomy): domain Eukaryota; kingdom Viridiplantae; phylum Streptophyta; class Pinopsida; order Cupressales; family Cupressaceae; genus Sequoia; species Sequoia sempervirens. Next base: position 11,919 of record VDFB02133759.1, on the reverse strand, counting down.
TAGTTTTTGGGGCAGTAAAGAAAAGCCTTAGATTTTATTTTTGGGGGCATTTGCATTTCTCCCCATTTAGAAAAATGGCTAGAGGAGATAATAGGAGTTGGAAACAACCACCTATATTTGATGGTAAAAATTATGATGTCTGGGCAAAGAAAATGAAAACCATTTCAGTAATAAATGATTTATGGGAGTTCGTTGCAAATGGATTCATAGATGTGACTGACCCAAATGCATTTACAACATTGAGCAATGCTCAAAAGAACCAGCTGAAGGAGATGAGAAAAAATTATGCTAAACCACTCAGTTTGATTAAGGCATCCTTGACAAAGTTTATTTTCCCTCGAATAGCAGTAGCTAGTTATGCAAAAGAAGTATGAGAAATACTTCAAACCAGCTGCAAAGGGATTGAGAAAGTCAGGTTAGTGAAACTCCAGTTGTAAAGGGGAGAATTTGAGACCATGCAGATGAAGGACAATGAGTCCATTTTAGATTTTCATACAAGAGCCTGCACCTTGATTAATCAGTTGAGGATAAATGGAGAAACCATGGAAGAGTAGAAGGTTGTGGAGAAAATTCTCAAAAAATTTCCCAAAAATTTGACTCAGTGGTTATTGCCATAGAAGAGGAAAAATAACTCTCAACATTATCAATTAATGAGTTAATGGGTTGACTTAAAATCCATGGGCAATGCCTAAATAGGTCTACAAATTCTTCATAGGAGCAAGCTTTCAAAGCTCAAACCAATGTGAGAAGTAGGGGAAGAGGAAGAAATGGCAGAAGAAGAGGTAGAAGTAACTCTAGAAGAGGAGGCTCAAACAATCAAGAGGAGGTCAACACCTCCCAATTAGAATTACAAACTACAAAGAAGAATAGTAGCTCAAATTAGAGATCTGATAAGAGAAATGTGCAACATTACTACTATCACAAGTATGGTCACTATGCAAGTGAATCTAGGAAGAAACAACACAACCAAGGGATTCAAAATGCAAATGTGGAAAATGAGAACAAGGTTGAAAATGAAAAAATAGTCACATGTGTTTATTGCATGCAATCTTGCAAAACAGGATAGCACTGAAGTTTGTGTAGGATTTGAGAAATACAAATCCACAGAACCCAAATAACCTGCATGCAAGAAACCTGTCACAGAGAAAGAGAGAGAACGAAGACGAGGGTTTTGGCTCTGACAAAGTGAAAATTCTATATCAGAAGAAAAAATGAATCAAGAATTAATTACAATACAAGAGATCAATCCTTAAAAAGGAGATCAACACCGAAAAGTAAAACCTAACCCTAAGGTGTGAGCATTTAATAATTAAATATTAATTATTAAATGACTAAAAATATGCATAAAGTGAAATCTTAAGAGGAGAGTAAAATTAATTAATTATTTTACTCTAACACCCCCCCTTAAGATGAGCTACAATGCAGCTACAAACAATGCAAAAGAAAGAAAAGGAACTACAATGCAACAGAGGGTCCCGACAACATGGCCTGATCAGGTACCCGAATACAAGAAAATATCTATAAAGCGGAGTAAAGGAGAAAACCCAGTGGGAAAAAACTCCTCTCCAAAAAGAGATAAAGAAACATGTTGAAAAGAAAACATGAAGGAAGGAAGGCCTCACTGAGACCCCCCAAGGACAACTTCCTTCACCCCAAGCATGGAGCGCAACTGAAGATAGCACAGAGATGCCAAATGTTTAGTGAAGATGTTTGCAACCTGCTCCTCTGTAGGAATGTACTCCAAGATGAGAGAACCATCCTGAATCAACTACCTGATGAAGTGCATGTGGATTTCAATGTGCTTTGTCCGCTGATGCTCCACTGGGTTGCGAGAAATGTGAATGGCACTCTGATTGTCGCACCAAAGAATAGTGGGACAATCTGAAGGAAACCCAAACTCTGTCATCAACTGCTGAAGCCATAAAACTCCTCCCTCGACCGCTAACACCGTTGCACGGCATCACCGATATAATGCACGGCGTATCACTTTGCAAGACCATGTGATAGGACCGTATCCGCTGAAAACAAAGCCGGCGAGACTTATGATCATTGACATCACCAGCCCAATCGGAGTCAGTGAAGCCAATGATGTGAGGGGATCCTGAAGTGTAGTGAATGCCATAATGTGTGATGCCCCGAATGTACCTCAAAATATGTTTGGCTGCTTGCCAATGGCTCTCATGAGGATCATGGGAGAACCGAGAGACAAGGCCAACCACAAAGGAAAGATTGGGATGAGAATGTGTCAGGTACAACAAACTGCCAACCAACTGCCTATATAAAGTGGGGTCTACTGAAGGAGTAGAGCAAGTGGAAGACAAAACAACACTTGACTAAAATGGAGTGGGGGCAGACTTGCAATCAAGCATGCCAAATTGCTGAAGCATATCAAGAGCATACTTCTCCTGAAATATGGAAATCCCATCTGAAGACTAAATAACCTGAAGACCTAGAAAGAAGTGTAGGAGACCAAGATCTATCATCTCAAACTGCTCCATCAAAGCTCTTTAAACACTCTGAATCATGGAGGATGAGCTACCTGTAATGATGAGATCATCTACATATAGCACAAGAATCAAAAGATCACCTCCTCGATTTAACATACACAAAGGTGATCGGAATGACAAATGCAGCGAGAGGAAAGGTTAGGCGAGTCCATCTTTCTCATACTAAGCCCGAGGGGCTTGTTTGAGACCATATAATGAACGTCGAAGTCTGAAAACCAAAGAAGCATCCTGAACAAATCCCTGAGGCTGCTGCATATAGATCTCCTCCTGTAGGTCACCATGCAAGAATGCACTCTTCACATCCATCTGATAAATGGACCAGACCAAAGAAGCTGCAAGAGATAGGACAAAGCGAATAGAATTCATCTTGGCGACAGGAGCAAAGGTCTCGGAGTAGTCAATACCCTCTACCTGAGAAAACCCCTTCACAACAAGACGTGCCTTATACTTATCAATGGAACCATCTGCAGCATACTTGGTACGGTACATCCACTTGCACCGAACCAACTTTCTTCCCTTAGGAAGAGGACAAAGATCCCAAGTATGATTCTTCATCAAAGAAGAATACTCCTCATCCATAGCCCTATCCCACTCAAGGTGACCTGTCGCCTCTAAAAACTTTTGAGGATCATCCGAAATGGCATGACTCAAAAGACTAGAACCAGATGTCTAAGCATGAGTACGACGAGTATCTGAAGGGTCACCTGCCAAAGAACCAGCTAAATCAACAGTAACACGGGCCCACCTAGGCAAAGATGGAGCAACTGGTGGTGGTGGAGATGGTGGATCATCATCTACATCATCCTCAAGAGATAAGTAATCCTCAAGAGATGAAGAGGAAGGAAAGTACCAGGCTGGTGATGGAGAATCCATCCGAGGATAGCCATCAACCGACATCCCACAAACAGCACCTTCGAATCGATCAAACAACCTGTACACCTTAACATCCTCACAGTAGCCAACAAATATGAGTGGTCAGCTCTTCCTCTCCATGGCTTTCCGCTGAGCATCAGGAATAAATGCCCAAGCCTCACTACCAAAAACTCAGAATGTAGAAACATCAAGCTTGACATGGGTCCAAGCCTCCTCAGGAGTCATATGTCGCAATGCCTTATGAGGCATCCGATTCTGAATATAATTGGCACAATTGACTGCCTCAGCCCAAAATGAAGAACTCATAGCTCGAGACTGTATCATACAATTTGCCATCTCCCGTAAGGTTCATTTCTTTCTCTCAACAATACCATTCTACTGAGGGGTGTAAGGAACTGTAAACTGATGCTGTAAACCATGCTTAGTGCAAAAATCTCTGAAAGCCTGATTAACATACTCCCCCCCATTATCTATGCATATCCTCCTGATAGAAAGTCCAGATTGCTTCTCCACAAAAGTCTTAAAAGTCCAGAATGAATCAAAGACTTCATACTTGTACTTAAGAAAGTACACCCATGTACGTCTAGAGAAGTCATCAATAAAAGTGAGCACATAGCGGGCCCCTGAAAAAGACAGAGTCGGAAAGGACATAAGATCACTCTGTACCAACTCTAGGGCTGCCCTAACACGAGTAGCTCGACCCTTAGGAAAAGGATCTCGATGATGCTCTGGCTGAGACAACCACCACATACACCATCCTGTACAATAAATCTATGGAAGCCCAATCACAAGTGCATGTACCATTTGTTGTAGATATTTGTAATTGACATGGCCAAAATGCCCATGCCAAAGCCTACTCACTCCAACCGCGATGCTATAAGAGGAACCAAATGTTGTCCTAACCTCCTCAAAAGCCATCAAATCTGTATAGGAGAGATGCAAAACCACACTCCCAAAGAGCTGGCCAAACTGGCCGATCATGAAGATCTCAATAACCACATCATGTGGTGAGAACTCAACCCGGCTCTACCGCATTGCAGTGGAAAATCTAATAAAATCCGATAGGGAGGTTTGTCGAAATGTTAGGAACCAAAAGCACATCCTGTAGACAACCACCATCCAATGAAATAGTACCTGAACCCTGAACTGAAAGTTGTGCTGAGTCACAAACTGCAATATGTCTAGTGCCTATAGGGGCAAGAGCGGTGACCAAATCCTCTGTGTGTGTCATATGGTGAGAGGCACCAGAATCTAGAATCCAAGTGGATTCTGAGGACAATGCTCATGCAGAAAGAGCATGACCTTTCCCTGTGGGCTATGAAGGAGGCTGAGGTGCACTGATATTATGCTACTGCATGGCTTCCTCCAAGGCCTCTAAACGTTTCCAACACCTGGAAATAGAATGCCCTTCCTTCCCACAAAAACTGCAAGGATCACCAGATTTCTTCTTAGACTTGGAGGAAGACTCACCAGACTTTGAAGATTTTCCCTGTTTAGAATTAGACTGTGGTTTTGAATCAAACTTAGGTGGTGGCTTGGAGGGATTCTCACTAGCCCCTAAATCTTTCTTAGGCTTTAGTTTCTGCTTCTGTTTTCCTTTGGAGGACTGGGCTACCAATGCTTGGTTCTGTGAACCTGAAAGTGAATCCAACTGCTTAAGCTTAGCTTGCTCACAAGTCAGACGATCACAAAAGACCTCAAAAGAAGGCATGACATGGTGAGCACCCAACGCATCCATGGTAGAATAAAAGGTTGAAGAGAAGATCTAAAATGGACCCCGAAGCTTGGAGAGGATCAGGAAAATGCACTCTGCATCAGTCTTAGTCTTACCACAACCCTGTAAAATAGATCTTTACTGTTTGAATTTCATCAGAAAGTCCTCAATAGAGGGAAACGAATCAGGTACCAAGGAATTTAACTCTGCCTCAAGCTGCAAAGCTCTGAACTCATTGACAGTACCAAAAATCCCATCAAACTTGGTCCAAATGGCTTGAGGTGTGAGACAACCCTCAAGATGAAACAGGAGACTGTCAAAAATGTGTAAAGCCATCAATCCCATAGCCTGATCCATATTGTTCCTGTGCTGCATAACCTCAAAGGCACGTGTCAACTAAGGCTAAACCTCATCCAAACAGGACCATAACCCTTGAGACTGGAGAAGAGTCATCATGCGACCCTTCCAAGTGTTGTAATTATGCGGTGTAAGAGGTTCAATAGGTCTGTCGGCCATCCTATGAACTGTGTCTCAACTGCTCTGAATTTTTTATTATTATTAAGTGGTCTTTCAGAACTAGACAGAAGATGCAAAAGGGGTTTTTTTGTTTTGAGAGTTTTGGTGTTCTGGTTTTCTGATGAAAAATATAGAAAGCAAGAAAAAAAAACACCCCCCACAATACGAGAACCCAAACCCCAATACAATGTTTTAAAGCTGAAAAGCTTGAGAAAGAAAAAATGCTTCAGACAAAATTCTGTGTACCTGGTAAATTTACTGATGAAATAGGTTGCAGATCTAGAAAGAGCACAGAACCACCTTTCCGATGCCTATTCGCTTTCAAAAAATGAAGCAAAAACGAGCAAGATATGCCCCTCGGAGTGCAAAAAAGTTCATCGGACTTTGACTGCGAAAAAATGCAATCAAACTGAAAAGATCTGGAAAAATTCCTCCACCATTAGAATGGGCTCGGAGCCAGCTTTCCAACGCCTATTTTTTTTCGAAAACTGACGCCGATTTATGTCCGACATCGAAGAGGTAAAAAAATTGAAAGGCCCCGTGGCACCTCGGTGGCGCCCTCGGGTGGCGCCCAACCGGCAAGGTGGTATGTTCGCCGGCGGGCGTCAAGCGGTTCGGGCCGAAGCGGTCGGTTGGGCGGCAAGGTTAATCGGGGCCGGTGGTACGGCATGCATGGCCGGGCAAAATACCGCCGAGCCTAAGTGGCACCGCTTCTTTAAAACGGGCGGTGCCCAATTTTTTTTAAAAAACTGCATTTTTTTTATTTTTTTTTATATTTTTCGCCTCGATCCTCGTGCCCTAGGGCCGTACGGCCTTGGGGCAAAAAAATTTTGCCTTCTGGAGCAACTATGTCCAAATCGGACGTATTTTATATGAAAATAGGGGTTTTTGGGCACTGCGAGCTCAACGGTGAGGTCCGTTTGGGCTCAAAGTGCACCAAAAAAAAGTACACCCTATTCCAAAATAAAACACAGAAGACAAATGTAGATCTGTAGCTTCCAAAACCTGGATCTCAAACTTTCGAAAAATTGAACAGGCTGCAGCAGATCTGGCTCTGATACCATGTAGGATTTGAGAAATACAAATCCACAGAACCCAAATAACCTGCATGCAAGAAACCTGTCACAGAGAAAGAGAGAGAACGAAGATGAGGGTTTTTGGCTCTGACAAAGTGAAAATTCTATATCAGAAGAAAAAATGAATCAAGAATTAATTACAATACAAGAGATAAATCCTTAAAAAGGAGATCAACACCAAAAAGTAAAACCTAACCCTAAGGTGTGAGCATTTAATAATTAAATATTAATTATTAAATGACTAAAAATATGCATAAAGTGAAATCTTAAGAGGAGAGTAAAATTAATTAATTATTTTACTCTAACAGTTTGGTATTTGGATAGTGGTTGTAGCAACCACATGAATGGTAACAAAAATTTATTTGCCTCCATAGACAAAAACATTAAGTATGAATTAAAATGGGGAACAATCAAAAGGTTCCAGTCATGGGCAAGGGAATAGCGTGCCTACAAACAAAGCATGGTGAAGAAAGACAACTTCATGACATCTTTTATGCCCCAGGCATGAAACACAATCTCTTGAGCATTGGAATAATGGTACAAAATGGTTATAGAGTGCTAATGGAGAAATGGGAATGCATAATCTATGACAAGGATGAAAGAAAGAGTTATGGTAGTGGTTCAAATAACAAGAATTAGATGTTTCACCTCAAAATGCAAATCTCAGCACAATCAACAAGCTTGTAGTAGTTAGTCTTTAAAACTGTCATCCAAGACCCATCCAAGCTTTTGCATTTGAGATATGGGCATCTAATTCATTCTAGCTTAAATATTTTAGCTAAAAAAGATATGGTTAGGGTCCTACCAACAATTTTAGAGCCTAATGGAAAGTGTGAAGTATGCATCCTAGGTAACAGCATAGACGGCCCTTTCAATCAAGGCATTGTAGGAGAGCTAGAGCACCATTAGAGTTGGTGCATTCAGATTTGTGTGGTCCCATCAAGAACCCAACCTTAGGTGGAAATTTTTATTTCATGACACTCATAGATGACTATAGTAGAAAAATCAGGGTTTATTTTTTAAGAACAAATTAGATGCATTTGAGAAGTTCAAGGAGTTTAAGGCCTTAGTTGAAAAGCAAATGACCACTATATCAAAGTCCTCAAAACAGACAGAGGGGGAGAGTATATCTTTCAATATTTTATGAACTTTTGTAAGTCTCAAGGCATTTAGAGACAACTCATAGCCCAGTACACTCCACAACAAAATGGAGTGGCTGAAAGAAAGAACAAAACCATCACAGAGATGTCAACAAGAATGCTAAAGGAAAAGGGTTTGTCTAATGAATATTGGGGTGATGCTATAGCAACAATAGTCTACATTTTGAATAGGTGCCCCACAAAGGCCATTTGTGATAAGATCCCACAAGAACTATGGACTAAATGCAAATGGAGTGTTGAGAATTTGACAATATTTGGATGTGTGGCATATGCACTTGTGCCAAAAGAGAAAAGGTAGAACTTTCATGACAAACTTGGTGAAAAATGCATTTTCATAGGCTATAGTGAAGAATCCAAAGCCTACAGATTGTACAATCTCATCACCAAGAAAGTGGCGATCAATAGGGATGTTGAATTCATTGAAAATGAGTCATGGGATGGAATGGTGGACAACAACATGGGTATTTTAGTCTCACTACTATTTGAGGATGAAGAAGCTACAAAAGACAAATGCATCAGAAATATACATCAATGTAACAGTTTAGAAAACAGTAGCAATAGCTTCAAAAAATTTCAATAGAGAAGTTGCTCTAGAAATCCCCAGCAGGGAAGATGCTCTAGAAAATTTTAGCAGGGAAGTTGCTCTGGAAACCTACAACAATAGTATTCTTCATCAGTCCAATAGTCAAGCAGCTCTGGAAATTTTGACCCTATGCTTGCATCATTGATGCCATGGAGGACAAGAAGCATGAGGGAAATTTATGACAACACAAGGTATGATGACTTTGATGAGAATTTAGATATTGTTATGTTTTCTTATAGTGATCCAATGCATTTTGAAGAAGTTGTGAAGGAAGAAAAATCGTGTAAGGCCATGGATGAAGAGTTGAACACTATAGGGAGAAGCAAAATGAGGGAGCTTACTGATTTACCCAAAGGGAAATCAGTCATTGATGTTAAGTGGGTCTATAAGACCAAATATACTATTGATGGTAAGGTTGAAAGGTAAAAAGCAAGGCTAGTTGTTAAAGGATACAAGCAACATCCTATAAGAGACTACAATGAGACATATGCACCAGTTGCAAGGCTAGAAATAGTGTAGGTAGTCCTAGCAATTGCAGCTAAGCACTAATGGAAAGTATTTCAAATGGACGTGAAATTAGCCTCCTTGACTAGAGTGTTGAAATAAGAGGTGTATGTGGAGTAGCCACCTAGCTACGAAGTCCTAGGCAAAAAACACAAGGTCTACAAGCTATAGAAAGCTCTTTGCGGGCTGAAGCAAGCACCTCAGGCATGGTACAATAGAATTGATTTGTACCTTCTAAGCAATGGCTAAATAGCAAAAGCGGTAGTGAGCCACACTCTACATCAAGGTAGCCAATGGTGAGATTCTTATTGCTATTTTGTATGTAGATGATTTAATTTTCACAAGGAATACTAATCTTTTCATTTTTGATTTCAAACGAGCAATGAAAATGAGTTTGAAATGACAAACCTAGGTTTTCTAAAATATTTTCTAGGTATAGAGGTCCAACAAATAGATCATGACATCTTTATTTCACAAACAAACTATGCTAAACAAATCTTGAAGACATTTAGAATGTTGGAAACAAACTAGCCCCAACCCCAACAACTATAGGTCTAAAATTAAGCAAAGAGGACAACAACAATAATGTGAACCCAACCCTCTACAAGAGCATTGTTGGAAGCCTCATGTATTTGACAGCTACAAGACCTGATTTGATGTATGCAGTAAGCCTAATTTCTAGGTTCATGGGGCAATCTAAGGATACACACTGGCAATTAGGAAAAATAATTCTAAGGTATGTCAATGGCACAAAAGATAATGGAATCATGTATACTACCTCTAATGAGTTTCAGCTGGTTGGGTACACAGATAGTGATTGGGCTGGAAATATAAATGAAATGAAGAGTACATCGGGATATTTGTCCCACATAGGTTTAGGAGCAATATCATGGGCATCAAAGAAGCAGCCCATAATTTCACTCCATAGCTGAAGTGCAATACATAGCAACAAATATAGTAGCATGTTGGGCTATTTGGCTTAGAAGAATCCTTGCAGATTTGAATGAGAAACAAGAAGATGGTACAACCATATTTTGTGACGTGTCTTCTATTACATTAACTAAGAATCCAATCTTTCATGGATGAAGTAAACATATTGAAAGTCACCACCATTTCATAAGGGAGCTAGTGGAGCATGGAGAGATTGAACTTCAATACTACAGATCTTAGTAGCATCTCGCTAATATTTTCACAAAGCATTGTCAAAAGAATCCTTTGAATGCCTATGAGATAGGCTTGGTATGAAGGAATTCTCTAGAAATTTACTTCTGGAAAACTCAGAAAAGTGTCGATGCTCTAGAAATTTAGTTTTGGAAAATCAAAAAGATGCTAGAAATAAGAATAGGTGTAAACACATATGCTCCAGAAACTTCGCAGAGTGATGAAAAATGGGGATAGTTGCTTCAGAAATGTTGCTCCAAAATCTTTGATCCAAAAATTTTAAATGATAATGAAAAGAAAAATGGCTCAGGATTAAGGGGGAGTGTTGGATTATTTAGTCCTGAGTAGTAATGGGAAAATTTAATAAATGCCCAATCAAAGGGGATCCATTTTGGATCGTTCCCCCCAATAGTAGTATCTAACATATGTTGGCTAGTAAATGCCTTATGGAAGCAAATTTATTTTGGTAGCTAAATTTGAAATTGAACACTAGTTTTTGGAAAGGGCAAGGCAAAAAAATAGAATAGAATGTTTTTCTATAGAGAAGAGAGACATCACAATTAGTTTTTGTAGTAGCAGACAAGGAGGAATGTTTAGTAGAACACAAAACTATAGAAAGGGAATGTTTAGGAGAACTTGTAACAGTAGAAGACAGTGACAGAGAGTAGTGTTCCAGTGCTCTAGAATATCTATAGCATGCAACAACACATAGAAAGCTCTAGTGTGCTAGAATATGCACAATTTTTGTATGAAGATTATATAGAGCTTTAGCTCTGATTTTTGTGTAATAATTTTTGAATGTAATCCTTTTATGAATAATGAAATAGAAAATATTCTTCCCCCTTGTCTTGTTGTCTCCTTAGATCTTTGTTGTGTATGTTTTCATCTTTGCCCACTGTAGTTGGGTTTATTTTCCCAACCTAAATAATAGTGAAATTCCATTTCTTTCTCTCATAGATGGTAAGATTTTTGAGGGTCTGGTTTTGGAAGTGTAAATATTTGAGCACTATGGATTAGTTATTTCATGAAATGGTTAGCCATGCATGTATAATAGTGTAATATTAAGAATAGAATATGATTTTCCTACTCTAGAAATTTTAGAAATTCTAGAGTACAGTATTACCAGAAGCCTGATAAATCCTGACTGAGTTTTTTTGTCTTACATTATTCTAACTTAGATGAGTAAATCAGCAAGAAGATTATTTATAGTCCACTTTTTTTTCCCATTTCTTAACAACTTAGGGTTGATTGCAAATCAGTGAGTTGCTAATAACATGGCATATCACATGTTTTCTTCTTTCTAGATCTTTGAACTTGCAAAGTGCTTCCTTTAGAAAAGGCCAGGAGCTGTGATTTCTACATTAAAAATCCACTAAATGTCATTTTCCTTATAAATGTAAATCTCGTGTATTCACATAGATTCATTAGACGTATTTGTACCTAATGCAAGTTTGTCCATTGATTGATTTCTAAAAAAAAAAAAATTGCTAATTCTTGTTCTCTAGACAATAGGGTTCACCTAATTTACATGTCACAAGTTTGCAGTTAGACATGGCTTTGACTACATGTTATTTATATGTAATATACTACTATTTATGAATTTTATGTTTAAATTTAATACATTGATAATATATAAATAATAGTTTCCTTCTCTGTACCAAGCATGTTAGTAGATCAAACAAAGCAGAAGGCTTCCTCAATTTGCCTGTATTCCTACTTATAAGTTTGAAGTACTCTAAAATTATGTGGTTAATGAGTAGTATTTATAAGCTATAACAAATCATAATGGTAAAAATTGAAAGTATTCGCTACTATTGCATGTTAG
>VDFB02133758.1:0-42799 GCA_007258455.2 Sequoia sempervirens | reverse complement strand
AAAATGCAACTCATGAAGTTGCAAACAATCCCTCAGCACAATTCCTAGTGTCTTCTATCGATGTCCTAATCTCCTCATACTCAGACATTTTGAAGCTCTTGCCATTATCTCAGAGCCACGATTTCAAATGGGTTGATAAATTTCTGGAAGACATAATCAATGTCATCGATGCCTGCAGCGAAGTGAGGGGAGTTATTTCTGACGTACAACATTATCAGCTATTAATCCACAAAGCACTTCGCTGTGTTGAGAAAAAGGATTTGAATAAGAAAGGAGCAAGCAGCGCGTTAAATGAATGTATTGGCGCTCTTAAATCCAGAAGAATGCTGCTGCGTACACACAGTTCAATATCCAGAACGATGGATCAAAAGTTGGGTTGTTTAAGAATATCCAGAGCCAGTTTGGGTGATGACATGCAAAAAGTTGTTGAGTGCACGGCATTTGTGCTCAAAACATTGCTGAGCACTCTCTCAGTCAACAAGAAGAAGCGGCCTGAATGCACTTTCACCACATTCTGCAGAAAGCTGAGGAACCCAGGAACGTTCCGCCCGGGGCCTTGCTGTCAATTAGACGAACTAAATAGAGCAGATGTTTCGGTTAGAAAGCTCTACAGTTTAGTGGCGGAGAAGCAGGAATCCCATGTTGAAGATCAAGTGAAAGAAGAGATAAAAATGCTTGGGACATGGGAGGTGGATTTGGAGAAGGGAATTTGTTCTCTTTCTACGAAAATTCAAGAGTTGTATGCCCTTCTCATTAGAACACGAGTGGCATCGTTAGATGTCCTCACTTACTCAATTTGAATCCATATTCGCCTTATGGGTGTATGTAATTTTTGTAGAGACTTAGATCTTTCTTGTTCTAAGAATTTTGCAGTAATCATGGTGAAGGAATTTATACAGTAACAACAAATTTGGTAGATTTTCTTAGTATACGTAGGATATGAGAGTGCGGTTTTTGTCATTTATCAGATTAACATATTTTTCTTCCCCTGATGTTGGGACCTACTTAGCACATGGCAGATTTAAGTACTCTAATCTACAGGTAAAACTAGTATTCTAATCTGCAGGTAAAATTAGTAGGCATGAGTTTTTAACAATTTATATAGTATAATTAAAATTGTTTCTGGATTTGCTGTCCTCTTTCTGAGTTGGATTATTGAGTGTAATCTTGATTCAAAATATTAAATAAAAAGTAATCTTGATTCAAAATATTAAATAAAAACATACACTATACTAAAAAAAAAAATTAATGAATGCAATCACAAAAAAAAGGACTGGCAAAACAGCAAATACAAGAAGAAAAACTCAGAATTATGCAATATAGTGGACACAGACAGTCCAGATCCACATATGCATTCCAGTGTGGAACTCATATAACTGTTATTAAGAGTGCTATTGTGAAATAACTATTAATTTTGATAAAATTGTTATATCTTTAATGGATTTTTTCGCTTCTAAATTTATTCAGCTTTTATTTAGCCGATGAGCCGTCGCCTTAAAAAATTTCAACTAAAATCAATCGACCAAAAACATGCCCCCTTTCTTCCTCTAGATAATAGGCTAAACATCAAATGGAGTTGAAAGTTTCAAGTAAATTAGGTAGTGTAATCGCTTGGGTTTGGAGGTCTTTAGTGGATTCCATATCCCAACGTGTTCCTTGGATACTTGTTTCTCAAAATATTCTCCTTGGAGGGCGCTCTCTTTTATAAAAATGTATTTTCTATCCATATGGTTGCTAGATTCACTTGCCCCATTTGTTTAGGGGTGATATGGTGTGCTCTTGCTATGATCTATCATTAACACTTTCAATATTTTTTAATAGCTTGGTTAATAAAATATTTTCTTTTATTACTAGCAATGTTTAGTAGGCACCAAAATCTTGTGATTATGTTTTCATAAATAAATTAAGTTGTCTTTTTAGTTAGTCCTTTGTTTTTCCCATTTACTTAAATATTTAGTATCAATTATAATGAAGCATGTCTTAACTTTTGGTTAGAGGTGTTAATGGGTCTAATAAAATTAATTGCCTAGTTTTCAAATAGTGTAATGGTCGGCACTAGTTGTAGTTGCATTTCATTTATTACAATTAGCTTTCTAATTTTTTTATATTTCATCTTGATTAGCATCTTTGAATAGGGTTGGCCACCAAAGTAGATAACCAATAACATTTCTTTTATTTTTGTTTCTTATTTTCTGTTCTCCAAAATATATTGATGTGCTTCTTCGAGGATTTATCTCCTTTCATGATCTAATAGGTATTACTCTATGAAAAAATTCATATTTCCCTAAAATGTAAAATGCTCCAATTATGATAATTTGTGGGAAGTATTTTATAGTTAGTCTCTATTTGTCTTCTTGGTTGTAATATTTTGGAAAGGCATCAGAAGATATTAATTGAGCAATATCTTCTAGTTTTTAGGTGTTGCACTTATCCTTATTAGGTGCGTGCTAGGGAAATTACCTTCAATTTGTCCTCATTCTTCACCATTCATAATTATATAAATATATCTCAACTCTTGATTTTTTGTTCTATTTTTAACCATTATCTTGAAATCAAATTCTTGAAAGAGTGTTAACCATCAACATATTCAACTATGTATTACTATTTGATATTATAGTTACTCATGATTTATATAAAAATAAATAATTTTACTAAGATGTAATGTCTAAATTTATGTAAGATTAACATCATGGCTAAGGATTCTCTTTCAATCATTGTATAGTTTCTTTAGGGTACTGTGTAAGTTTCTTACTGGTAAATACAACTAGATAATCCTTATTACCTATTTGTAGATTACAATATTATGCTCAAGAAAACACAAAAAAGAATGACATGATGACAATTCATATTGATTCTTTTGAATTAGGTATAACATTACAATTACTATTTTTTAATTTAATATCTATGATTCACTAAATCTACATACACATTAATGTGGAGGTAAATTTTATAAATGAAAAGTTCCTAATTAACACTTTTCCCTCCATTTAGCACCTACTCTAATGGTGCAAGGGCACCCGGATCTAGGTGCACCCTTGGGTTATGTAGTGAATTTTGGGTTTTGTTGTGTTTAGGTTGATTTCATGTAATAAGGCCTTTTGAAGCCATTTCCTGTCATTGAGATTCCTTGTTGAGTCTTTTGGTGTTAGGTAGTTCAAAAATGTAAATGTTGTCATTGTTTTCATTGTTGTCTTGACAACTTTTTGTTTTTTGTTGTCAAATTTTCAAAAAGTTGTTAAAATGGCAGTTGGGTTTGGTTGAGTGATGAAAATTGTTTGTAAAGGCATAAATAGGCCTACATTATACAACACAAAAGGTTGGAGAATAAATTTTTGGTGTTGAAAGCAATAAAAATATCTCTAATTCTGCACTTTCTAACATTTTCTTTCTGTTATGTTGCCTAGTACAGATCTATATGGGCTTGTTGTGATTTGATACTGATTGGGCATGAAATTACATTGAAATTACTCTCTCACATTTTGTTGCACTCATGTTTATCGAGAAATAAGCAAGTTCTATTCATTTCTTTCTAAACTGGTCTAAACCTTAGGTAGGGTAACCAATGAGCAAAGAAAATGTATATTTTTGCCTTCCACTAGTAAAAAATCCTAAAACTGGGTGGAAGGGCTTGTATTGGCATGCATTTTTATATTCCAAACTTGTAGGGGAAGGGGTGCAATTTTGCATGTGCAATGAAACCTTGAAAGCTTGATATCTCTGTGTATCAGGCTTAGGAAACCAATGAAGGCTTACTTTTGCATTATGGAAGACAAGAAGGTTGATCTAAGAAGTGTGGGGTATTGAAATGGTTGTGTGGGGACCCTGTTCACCAAAAGGGGTTGTTGGAGTGTCCTTGTGTGTGTGAGAATAGGCCTTTGTCATGATTGTTCCATTAGACAACCTGCTACAAAGACCTACCACAGTGACATATGTATTACAACAGAGATACATTGGGAGTCTATTGTTGTTGCAAGACTAGAATTTGATGTGTCTAAACTTTGTGAGGGGTCCTCCAAGTATTGTTAAATATTTTTTAGGCATTTTGAATCCCTGAACCCACTTGGATCATACCTAGTTGTCAATTAGGTCTAGTTAAGAAAAGAGGACGGTCAATTTTTTATCCATTCCATACAAAGGAACCTTGCCTGAATTTTGGATATGTTTGAGAATGGCCAAAAGGGTATCTAAAAATACTCTTACATTTTTAATTTCATGTATGTCCCACAAGTTGTGTCCAAAAAGGTCTTTTGAAAGGCTACAAGGAAGAATGAGGGTTTGTGAAGGAAAACCCACTATTTGATGTCAAAAGCTCTTTGTGAGTGGTTGTTTTGAGATTGTGTTGTCATTTGCACCCCTACTCTATATCAAATTATTATCAAAGCATAGGTTTGATCTGAAGAGGAAACGTTGAGGGGAAGAAGAAATAAAGATGCCTCCAAAATGGAATTTCATCATCGTCAGAGAGATGAATGAATTGAAGGAGAGACATTCCAGAGAGATGAAACAAATAAAGGAGAGGCTTGCTACCCTAGAAACAAGTCAGAAAAGAGGAATGGTCATAGGAGACTTGAGTGACCGAGAAGAATAAGAAAGGGAAGAGGAAAGTTCCCAAGGGTCCGAGGAAGAGATGGATCTTGATGACTTGAGGATGGAAAAGTTGTTGAAGGAAGTCAAGGGAGAAGGTCCTAAGATCAAGATGGATTTACCAATGTATGGAGGAAAATTGGACAATGAAGAACTCCTAGATTGGATAGGAGCACTAGACAATTACTTTGAATATGAAGATGTGCCAGAAGAACAAAGGGTGAAGTTGGCTAAGAAAAAATTAAAGGGCCATGTCTTGCTTTGGTGGGATTATGTACAAGATGAAAGGAGAAAGAAGAGAAAGTTGAAAATCACCTCTTGGGATAGGATGGTTGCTAAACTCAAAGGAAAATTCCTACCTAGTGACTATAACATTCAGTTATTCAGAATGCTTCAAAACCTTAAGGAAAAGGATATGGATGTGCAAGCCTATACAAAGGAGTATTACAAATTGAGTATAAGGGTAGGTCATGTAGAAGATGACATGGAAAAAGTGGCAAGATATCTCAATGGGTTGAGATACAACCTTGAGGATGAGCTAAGCCTAACAAATCCAAGAATGGTGGAAGAGTGTTATCAATTGGCCATAAAGGCTAAAGATAAGTTGAGGAGAAGGAAAGAAAAGAAAAGAAAAGGTAAAGGAAGGAGTTGTAGAGGAAGAGGTAAATTTTTTGATTTAGGATAGTCACATGAGAGTCAAGGAGAGACAAGCAAAATTCAAGAACAAGTGGATTCAAGAGGTGGTTTTAGGGGAAGAAGATCATATTCTAGGGGCAGATTTGGAGGCCAAAGAGGAGGTTCAAGTGGATTTACTGGGAAGTGCTATAAGTCCAAAAAATTTATAGGCCACCAAGCATGGCAATGTACTAAGGACTAGCCATCTACTTCTTTTGGAAGTGAAAGAAGAAATTAGATTTCACAAGGTGGAGATGGTGTTGAGAGTGTACACTCCTCACCACATGTTGAATAACTAGAGATTGGAGAGTTTTTGCTGATGAGAACTCTAATCAAAGGGTCAATGGAGAAGGAACCAACATAGAGAAAGTCACTCTTCAAGACTACATGTAAAAGCCAACGTAAGTGTTGCAAAATTGTTATTGATTCTAGTAGTATAGACAATTTGGTTTCTCTTGAAATGGTTGAGAAGTAGAAATTACAAAGGATTCCTCATGCTACTCCCTACAAGGTGTCTTGGTTAAACAAAGGGAAACAAGTAGTTGTAAATGAACAAAGTTGGGTAGATTTTCACATAGGGGGTTATGAGGATAGGGTCTTATGTGACATAATACCAATGGATGTTTGCAATTTTCTTTTGGGGAGGACTTGGAAATATTATAGGAATGCCAAGCATGATGGTAGGAAAAATATATATGTCATAGAGAAATATGGAGTTTCATACACCCTTACACCATTAAAAGAGGAAAGTCATGAATCACAAGTGGGGTCTAGTGTTATGTTGGTGAGTGAAAAGGAGTTTGTACAAATCATAGAGAAGGAAGACAAAGATGCAAAAGTGGGGTCAAGAATGATGTTAATGAGTCAAAAATAGTTCCCACAGTCCATAGAGGAGGAAAAGGTGGATTTTGGAATCATGATCAGACCTCAGACTGTCATGACAATAGTTGACATTTATGATTTTCCATGGAAGGTCCAAAGCATGTTGAAGGATAATGTAGACATAGTTGTGGATGAGTTTTCACAATCCTTATTCCCAATGCAAAGGATCAATCATTTATAGTTGTTTGAAGAGAGTGAATTTGAGTCTAATGTGAAAGTTGAGCAGGGTGAGTTGCTGGAAAACACAGTGCAAGGTTCATATTTTCAATTGTTAGACTGCAAGAATAGAGCTTTCCATTTAGTTCATGTTAAACATATGCCATTTGTCTTTGAGGATGCAAGTAGATTTGTGTCGACTACTAGGACAGTAGAGAGCCTGGATGTAGATGGGGAAGATCAAGTTGTCATTTTGGATTTGTAGACCAAGATACTTCAATCAGATTTTTCCATGTTGGAATGGTCACTAAGAGAGTGTGAGAAGCATAGCAAAGAAGACATAGCTAGGGATTGTGTTAAGCAAGTAGTTATAGAGGAAAATGTTAACATTATTATCATCCAAGTGTAGGAGGAAGAGTATGAACAAGTTGTTGGGAAGACTGGTCAATTTCAAATGTCATTGCATGAGGTATCTCTGGAAGGTGAGTTGCAACATAGTTTATATAACTGTTATATGTTTCGTCAAAGGTTATCAGTAGTTGCAAGTATATTTCAGTCTCTTCAAGTCAAAGACAACAAGCAACTCGAGTTTGATGCTTCACATACACAATATAGAGCTATTGTTTCAATTATTAAGGCGTTGTTGAAAGAAGGATTTAGAGGTGCAGATGGGGGATAGGCTTATTTTGACAAGTTCAAGTATCTTTTCCAAGTGTTTCAGAGACCTAAACTCAAGATGAAACAAACATAGGATTGCTTCAAAGAAGACAATGTGTAGGGATTTAAAGACAACAGAAAAGAGATTTCAAGCATGGTTCTCATGTTGCTACCCTCCATTCAAGTGGAACTTGAATCTTTTCTTCCCTTGGGAGTATGGTGCAGGGGCACTCAGTTCTAGGTGCACCCTTGGCTTATGTAGTGAATTTTGGGTTTTGTTGTGTTTAGGATAATTTCATGTAATAAGGCCTTTTGAAGCCATTTCATGTCATTGGGAGTCCTTGTTGAGTCTTTTGGTGTTAGGTAGTGTAAAAATGTAAATGTTGTCATTATTGTCATTGTTGTCTTGATAACATTTTGTTTTTTGTTGTCAATTTTTCAAAAAATTGTTAAAATGGTAGTTGGGATCGGTTGAGTGATGAAAATTGTTTGTAAAGGCATAAATAAGCCTCCATTGTATGACCCAAAAGGTTGGAGAATGAAGTTTTGGTGTTGAAAGCAATAAAAACATCTTTGATTCTGGACTTTCTAACCTTTTTTCTTTGTTATGTTGCCCAGTACGGATCTGTATGGGCTTGTTGTGATTTGATACTGATTAGGCATGAAATTACATTGAAACTACTCTCTGTCACATTTTGTTGCATTCATTTTCATCGAGAAATAAGCAATTTCTATTCATTTCTTTCCAAACTAGTCTAAACCCTAGGTAAGGTAACCAGTGAGCAAGGAAATTGTATATTTTTTCCTTCCACCAGTATTGAAACTGGGTCGAAATTATTGTATTGGCTTGTATTTTGATATTTCAAACTTGCAGGGGCAGGGGTGTAGGTTTGCACATGCAATGAAACCTTGAAAACTTGATATCTTTGTGTATCAAGCTTAAGAAACCAGTGAAGGCTTACTTTTGCATTATGGAAGACAAGAAGGTTAATCTAACAGGTGTGGGGTATTGAAATGGTTGTGTGTGTGAGAATAGGCCTTTCTCATGAATGTTCCATTAGACAACCTACTACAAAGACCTACCACAGTGACATATGTGATACAATAGACATACATTGGGAGTCTATTGTTGTTGTAAGACCAATTTGATGTGTTTGAACCTTGTGAGGGGTCCTCCAAGTATTTTGAAATATTTTTGAGGCATTTTGAATGCCCTAAACCCATTTGGAGCATGCCTAGCTGCCAATTAAGTCTAGTCAAGAAAAGAGGACATTCAATTTTTTATCCATTTCATACAAAGGAACCCTATCTAAATTTTGGATATGTTTGAGAATGACCAAAAGGGTATCTGGAAATACTCTTACATTTGGAATGTCATTCCTACCCCACAAGTTGTGTCCTAAAAGGCCTTTTGAAAGGTTATAAGGAAGAATGAGGGTTTGTAAAGGAAAACCCACTATTTGATGTCAAAAGCTCTTTGCGAGTGGTTGTTTTGAGATTGTGTTGTCATTTACACCCCTGTTTTGCATCATCTAAACCCCTTCACTTAATTAAATGTAATAACAACCTTTTATAATTATTATCATACAAACTATTCCTAATCCCACAACCCACTTCACAATCAACCTTTCTAGACCCAAACCCACTAGTTTCACTTCAATTATTGTCATATAACTAACTTGTATGCTACAACACCCACGATTATCCCTTGGATAAGACTATACACTATCTCATCCTAAACATTCAAAAGATATTTTTTATAATTTTAATGTCTACCTTTTCCAATTCAATTTGAATCTTTATCCTTTTCATATCCAAATAATTTGAAATGATTATAAAATTATATATTAAAAAACAATTACTATAAAATAAGAAATATAATACAATACCATTAAACATAACTAGCACTTGCATTGAAGGAGTTGTGCAAGGGTACATCAATAGAGAAGTATATGTAAACAAACATGTTAAGAAGTTTATTTATACAGTGTTTATATAAGTTTGTAATAGAAGTTTGAAATGCATACATAAGGTTTACTTTTTACAAATGTTTGGAACAAATAGAATTTGTCTTAGAATTACAATTTTTGTGTAGCAAATTGAAATAATTCTTTGTAATAGTTTTGTCAGTGTATACTTAACGCTTTCATATCCACATGATGACCTAAGCCAACTTAGGCATTTATTGTGTAGGTTGATATTTTCTTTGTGAGCTAGACTAGAGAGGTGTCTATACACCTTTACACCTCATGCTGGGATATTTCTCCTATGATGGGATATTTATCCTATATATATTGACCTATGGTTGTCTAAATATCAAGTTGAGTTTTGCATTCTATGTGCTTGTTTTCTATCTTTGAGATTTGGGGATTATTTCATGGTATCAGAGCCTTTCATAGATAGTTTCAAGTCAAAAGCGAATGCTATAGACAACAATTGGGAAAAGGTGTGAAGATTTCTTCTATTCTAACAATCGAAAATATTTGTTTCTGCATCCAAAATTGTTGTTGAGGATTGCATATTGATGAACCTGGTGAAGGGTGAAGTCTCTTTTTGTGAACTTTGTAAAGGCATAAATGCCTTCACAAACTGCCACCTCATCAATCTCCCAAACCGTTCTTCACGCCTACCTCCTTCCCCAACTCACAACTTGCAACTTGAGGCATCCTTTTCAATTTCTTAGAAAGGAGGTGTTCTCCTCTGCCCATCTCAGGTCGCGCATCAAGAGAAGGCCCCTTTTTTTCAGGCTAATTTAGTAATGGCTCTAGCAATAATCGCCCCCACCAAGGCCTAAACTGTTGAAGGAGGAGGACCATTTGGATGCAAGTACTACGCGATTTTGATTGGAGGCATGCCTGATAAGGATTACCACCATTCTTGTGGCCTTCAAATGTATTGCAAGCAAAGGGTTGGAGACGCGTATGAGGCTTTATGAATTTCTTCCTAAGTTGCCTAATCTACAGTGGATCGTTAGAGGCTCAAACAATGATTTTTGTCTCTATGGGCATAAATAACTTAGAGGAGCTAGGATTTTATCTCTTTGGCCCTATTTTTTGCAGTTGGAAGCTACTGCCAAGTACAAACTAGATGCGTTTGGAGGGATTCAAACTCAGCTAAATCCTTGAGTGGAGTCACTTTCATAGGAGCACTGATCACTGTAGTTGCTTCCAAATTTCCAGATGGAATTGATGGAAAAGCATTGACCGGGTGCACACTAGGCTTTATGCCCAATTGTTGTGGTCATATGGGTTTTTAACCTCTATTTTTTTATCTTTCCAGCCCATGAGGGCTTAATTTTCTCTATTTTTTCTCTCTAGCTCTTTAAAAATATTTGAATTTTTTATCCTTTGTAAATGCAAACTTAGTTAGTGTTAAATTGCACGAAGTGAAAACATAACAGTGCTTTTTAAAGTAATTATTTTTTCAAAAAAAGACAATTTTTTGGTGCTTTTTCACTAAATATAAAATGCCATCATTCACCTTCTTTTTGTAAGAAGTACATGGACTAAAATAAAGTGCCAAACAAGGGGAAAATCAAAAGTATTAAAAAGGGGGGATATTAGAGAGTTGTGATTAGAATTTCCAAATTTCCTTTCTAAGTTCCTAAATAAAATTGTTAACCTAATCAGGCATGGATCCCAATCAAGTGATTAACGCTCTTACACCTTTTAACTACCATGAGTGGAAGTTGCAAGTATAACTTACACTCAAAAACAAAGGTTTGTATAGAGTTACAATGTGTACTGAAAAGGAACCAAATGCTACCAAGGACAAGGAGAAGTGGTTCAATAAGTGTGGCCAAGCCTTTGGATTCTGTGTTTATGTCTTTAAAAAGAACTTCTATTTTATTTGGAGGCATTGAAAACCCCACATGAAGTATGGTCAGCTCTTGAAAATATATTTGGGAAGTTTGATGATATTAAAGGCCATGAGCTAGAAAATGAATTAATAAGCTTAATTCCAAGTAATTACCCAACATTACAAGAATATTTCACCAAGTTTAAGTCACTTCACCAACAACTTAAGGAATGTGGAATTGAGAAGAAAGATAATCAACTCATCTTATCAACTATTTCCAAGTTAGGATCTTCATATTCTATTTTTGTGTCAACATTCTACTCTACAAAAAGGGCTTTGGGTTCTAATTGATCTATGCCAATTATAGATGACTTTATTGCTGATTTGGTCAAAGAACAAGATAAACTCATCCAGATGGGTGCCATAGTTTCCTACAAGCCACATGCTTTAGTAGCAGAAAGTGTAAAATCTGAAGGATTGACAAACAAATATGAAGAAAGAAAAGATAAGGAAATACAAAAGGGAAAATCATAAAAGGAGGAAAATACTAAGAAATATGTCAAGTGTTCCTTTTGTAAGAAATTGGGGCATAATGAACTTGACTATATGAGGAAACAAATAAATGATCTTACTCAAATCATTTAGGATAGTAAGATTGTAAATTTTGGATCTTCATCATCTACAGACACTAAAAACGCAAAAGAGAAGTCAAAAGGACATGTTCTCTGAGTGATTGCAAGAACTACTATTTTACTTCTCTTGTTTTGTAAAATGTTTGTTATTACTCTCTTTTTGGAGGATAGTTTTTTTCCATTAGGTTTTCTATCTTTCTTCACTTTATTTGAGAGTTTGCATTGTAAATGAGTACCTTATCAAGCCTTATTGTCGGGACTCAAATTTCCATTGTTTTTTATGCCCACCTAAGTTATGATTAAGGGGGGCTGTTAGTGTATACTTAATGCTTGCATATCCATAGGATGACCTAAGCCTACTTAGCCATTTATTGTGCAGGCTGATATTTTTCTCATGAGCTAGACTGGAGAGGTGTCTATACACCTTTACACTGCATGCTGGGATATTTCTCCTATGATGGGATATTTATCCTATATATGTTGACCTCTGGTCGTCTAAATATCAAGTTGATTTTTGCATTCTATGTGCTTGTTTTCTATCTTTGAGATTTGGGGATTCTTTCATGGTATCAGATCCTTTGATAGATAGTTTCAAGTCAAAAGCGAATGATGTAGACAACAATTGGGAAAAGGTGTAAATATTTCTTTCGTTCTAACAATCGAAAATCTTTGTTTCTGCATCCAAAATTGTTGTTGAGGATTGTAGATCGATGAACCTGGTGAAGGGCGAAGTCTCTTGCTGTGAAATTTGCAAAGGCATAAATGCCTTCACAAACTGCCACTTCGTCAATCTCACAAACTGTTCTTCATGCCTACCTCCTTTCCCAACTCACGGCTTGCAACTTGAGGCATCCTTTTTTATTTCCTAGAACTTGAAGGCATTCTCCTTTGCCCATCTCAGGTTGTGCATCAAGAGGAGGCCCATTTTTTTAAGCTAATTCAGAAATGGCTCCAGCAATAATCACCCCCACCAAGGCCTCAATTGCTGAAGGAGGAGGACCATTTAGTTATAAGTACTACGCGATTTTGATTGGAGGCATGCCTAATAAGGATTATCACCATCATTGTGATCTTCAAATGTATTGCAAGCAAAGGGTTGGAGATGCGTATGCACTTTTCTACCTTTCTGCCTAAGCTGCCTAATCTGTAGTGGATCATTAGAGGCTCAAACAATGATTTTTGTCTCTATGGGCAGCAATAACTTAGAGGAGCTGATATTTTATCTCTCTGGCCCTATTTTTTGAAGTTGGAAGCTACTGCCAGCTACAAACAAGGTGTGTTTGGAGGGATTCAAACTCATCCAAATCCTTGTCTGGAGTCAATTTCACAGGAGCACTGATCAAGGTATTTGGTTGCAAATTTGCAGATGGAATTGATGGAAAAGCATTGAGGGTATGTGAAGGATCAGATCATGGAAAAAACAAGCCCTTAAGTTGCAAAAATTTTAGAAAATTCAGAGTTAGGCAACTTGACGTAAAAATTTGAATAAGTTATCTATATTATTTCAAAAATATGTAAGAATAAAATATGTAGGAAATTGAATTTGGTTTCTAAACTACTAGGTTTATTTAAAAAAAAAAAAAAAATCTATTTGGTGAAAATTTGAAATTTCAAGGCAGTAGTACTTAAATTTCAAGGAAAAAATAAGAAGTAGGAGTTTGTCTGACCACCCTAACCACAATAAAATGATAATATTTTTTTCTAAGATTTTAGATATAAGTAGAGGACTCATGTCCCAATGTGATGCATATTTTTTCATAATTTTTTTCCAAGCAAATAATTAATTATGAAATTTTTATGACAACTTTTTAAAAAAAATTTAAAAAATCATGTGTTTGACCACCTTAACTTGGTCAAAACTTCATAAAATTCATTTTTTCTTTTTTAAATCCTAAAGTATGTGAATCATAGAATGTGACGCATGTTTTAGATTCAAAAAATGTTGTACTATTTGAAAGCTATAGATGCTTTTCAATCAACCTATCAATTAGGACTTTAGTTATAATTCAAATAGAAAATGAATAATAATTACTTACTAAATTCAAAGTAAAGCATAATTTATATTGGTGGAAAGTTGAGAATCTACTTTAAAAACCCTTTTCATTTCATCAAATTTGGGTATAAAAAAAGTCGCCAGCCACGTACCCTACACATTCCCATCATATTGCCACTTTTTGGCCCATCATGATCCTACACATACCCTTGACCGGGTGAACACTAAGCTTTATGCCCAATTTTTGTGGTCATATGGGTTTTTTAACCTCTGTTTTTTGTCTTTCCAACCCATGAGGGCTTAATTTTTCTCTATTTTCTCTCTCTAGCTCTTTAATTTTATTTTATTTTTATCCTTTGTAAATGCAAACTTAGTGTTAGATTGCACGAAGTGAAAACATAATAGTGCTTTATAAAGTACTTATTTTTTCAAACTTTTTCAATTCTTTGGTGATTTTGCACTAAATATAAAGTGTCATCTTTCACCTTCTTTTTGTAAGTAATACATGCACTAAAATAAAGTGCCAAATAGGGGGATATTAGAGAGAGTTGTGATTAGAATTTCCAAATTTCCTTTCTAAGTTCCTAAATAAAGTTGTTAACCTAATCAAGCATGGAGCCCAATCAGGCGATTAACCCTCTTACACCTTTTAACTACCATGAGTGGAAGTTGCAAGTACAACTTGCACTCAAAAACAAATGTTTGTACAGAGTTACAATGGGTACTGAAAAGGAACCAAATGCTACCAAGGACAAGGAGAAGTGGTTCAATAAGTGTGACCAAGCCTTTGGATTCTTTTGTTTATGTCTTTCAAAAGAACTTCTATTTGATGTGGAGGCATTGAAAACCCCACATGAAGTATGGTCAGCTCTTGAAAATTTATTTGGGAAAGTTGATGATATGGCCATGAGCTAGAAAATGAATTAATCAGCTTAAGTCCAAGTAATTACCCAATATTACAAGAATATTTCACCAAATTTAAGTCACTTCGCCAACAGCTTAAGGAATGGAGAATTAAGAAGAAAGATAATCAACTCATCTTATCAACTCTTTCCAAGTTAGGATCTTCTTATTCTATTTTTGTGTCAACATTCTACTCTACAAAAAGGGCTTTGGGTTCTAATTGGTCTATCCCAATTATAGATTACTTTATTGCTGATTTGGTCAGAGAACAAGATAAACTCATCCAGATGAGGGCTATAGTATCCTACAAGCCACACGCTTTAGTAGCAGAAAGTGTAAAATATGAAAGATTGACAAACAAAAATGAAGAAAGAAAAGATAAGGAAATACAAAGGGGAAAATCACAAAAGGAGGAAAATACTAAGAAATATGTCAAGTGTTCCTTTTGTAAGAAATTGAGGCATAATGAACTTGACTGTATGAGGAAAAAAATATACGATGTTACTCAAATCATTTAGGATAGTTAGATTGTAAATTTTTTATTTTCATCATCTACAGACACTAAAAAGGAAAAAGAGAAGTCAAAAGGACATGTTCTCTGAGTGATTGCAAGAACTACTGTTTTACTTCTCTTGTTTTGTAAAATTTATGTTATTACTCTCTTTTTGGAGGATATTTTTTTTCCCATTGGGTTTTCTATCTTTCTCCACTTTATTTGAGAGTTTTCATTGTAAATGAGTACCTTATCAGGCCTTGTTTTTGGGACCCATTGTTTTTTGTGCCCACCTAAGTTATGCTAAAGGGGGGGTGTTAGTGTATACTTAATGCTTGCATATCCACAGGATGACCTAAGCCTACTTAGGCATTTATTGTGCAAGCTAATATTTTCCTCATAAGCTAGACTGGAGAGGTGTCTATACACTTTTACACCTCATGCTAGGATATTTCTCCTATGTTGGGATATTTATCTTATATATGTTGACCTCTGGCTATCTAAATATCAAGTTGAGTTTTGCATTCTATGTGCTTGTTTTCTATCTTTGAGATTTGGGGATTCTTTCAAGTTTCAATTGTGATGCTTTTGTAGTTGATGGTTCCATGTGCTTGTATGAAAAGGAATTAATAAGGTTTTGTTGTCTTTGTAGTTGATGGTCCTGTTTGGTTGTATGAAAAGGCATTAATAAGTTTTTTTTGTTCGATTATTTGTTCTTAAACATGGAAAAGAAAAAGTTAAAACACATACATCATAATTGCATCAATTTATTTATCTGGAAAGTAAAAAATATAAAAAAAATGAAATCAAGTGTTGGAAGAAGGAACTATAGGAAAGAAAATATTTTTTGGCTGCCATCTTAGGTGCACTAGATCCAAAAAAATGAAAGAACTACAATTATTAAGCAACCACATATAAACCATGTAGATATGAGAAAAATATTGTAAGTCAATGCAAAGAAGTTTGAAAGTAAAAATGTTATAATAATATTTAGATTAAAATATTAAAATTTTGACAAAAAAACTAAAATATATTAAATTATAATCTAAATTAATATTTTTCAATAATATTGATTGCAATATTTGTTAATAAAATATACAATTATTTATAAATTATTTTAATTTGAAAATTAGAAAAAATATATGTATGCGATAGTTGCGTAAAAAATAAAAAAGGAAATGTAATTGCCAAGACACTGTTTCAAGATGCTTCTTTCATAGGCATTGCCTCTCCAAAAACCCAAGAATATGATAGTTTTATAGCTTCAATATAACTCTTGAATGCTCAACTAAGAGTGAATTCTTATAGACAATAATTGAGATAAGTAGTGAGTTCTTTGTGTTGGACTTATGAAAGTCTGGTTGAAAATATTATTTTGACATATTGAACTAAGAAATGCATTTTTATAAAATTACTTCTAAAACTAGTTTAAGGATATTATCTTAATATATATTATGAAAATACTTCATGTAACAATTAACACTTATTTTAGCATTTATTTTATTTTGTAAAAAATATTTTATACTATACAATATTTGTTCAAATGCTTGTTTACAGATATATGAAAAATTATCTAATTAAATTTATAATATAAGTGAAATTTTTTTTTTAAATAATATCTATTAATATTTTTTAGATAATTAAAAAAATATTGATTATTTACTTACTATACAACAATATAAACTGTGTTTTGTGCATTTAAGAGGACTATTGTTGGGCTGCATGTGCGACAAAAAGGGGGAAAGTAAATGCAAACTGAAGGTAAAAGTTGAACCTGCATGCCTACCATGTCTAGTGTTGTGTAAAATAAATTGCATTGTTGTCATCCATGTATTTAAACAAATGTACAATTGCCACCTTTTTTTGTTTAGAAGGATGTAAAAAATCTTGCGTTGAGTTGAAGGCTACAGGAGCTTTAAAACCCTGATATTTTATGCGAATAGATTGAAGCAACAGGTGGAGGTAAATTGGTATATGGTTCTATATAAAGTGAAATTGCTACTAAACCTACATACAGATTGAAAATGGCAAATTTTTATACTCAAGAATGTCCACCAGGAAACTTTTATCTACACTTTTTAATCTCTCCCTTGTTTCCTATGAGCCCTTGGTTGATCGAAGTATAAAAATGCTTGTCTTTGTTGTTCCAACACTCAATTCTAAGAATTTGTGTCCTTCAGACTGTTAAAAAAACTGTGTATTCACAGTTTTGTAATGGAGAAAATGCAGCGGAGGTCTGACAAATGTTGCACCGAATGCGAGAGTTAGGGTTGAAAGGGATTCCTTGTAGTAGTCTGGAGGATGCCATGTCCACAATGTTTCATGTGATCAAAACCTTGAGCATTTCTTCACTACACTTCACACCACACTTCAACTTTCCCCTTGTAAGAATTGTTTTTTGAGATTGAAGAGACTCCCTAGTGATTATGAATTAGAAGTTGAAGCTTTAGAAAAATAAGCACTCCCATAAAAATTGCAGAAAATGATGAGAATGACTTGCTAAGATGGTAGCACCGCCATCCTGACCATCTAAGCCTTCCATGGGTGGAAGAGAGACTACCAATTTTTGTACAAAACACTACTATTTTAGAATGAAACAAAACTCAACAAAAAATGATCTTGCTGCATACAGATTCCCAAACAAAACACTCACTAAAACCATGGCTAATGACTTACCTCAATATTCTGCACAAATTATGTTATCTTGTCAACGATGTCAATGAGAAAAATATGGGCAAGTTTGCAAGGAAAATATTATGAAACCCTATCAATGCAAGAATTTCTTTGAGATGCTGAGGAACCAAAAGCAATCTCCCTAGAGTTGTTGCTTCAACCTATTTGTAACAGGACAAAATTAAATCTAAAAATATCCAATTCTTGATTTGGAGACAAGATTTTTATAGTATTTTAAATGAAAATATTGATTGCGAGTTGAAATTTGATTCCATCACCGACTCATAATCTGATTTGACTCAAAGATCAAATTTTATCTGATCTGAACGCATTTACTGCATTCTACTTTCTGACTTGTATTCTGACAAAGTTTATCTGGCATGAGATAGATCAAACAAGGTTTATCAGGCAGGATACCACTTGCGGGTGTGAGATAGGTTTCACCTGAAAGTTCACTCTATATATCCTATCGACTAATTATCAATAATAAATAAAAACACAACACATCTAGTTGAAACTGTTACAACACTTCCATAATTATATTTGGACACACCCATCTAAAATATTGTGCACATTTCCCAAAGATCCATTATCAGATTTTCTTAGTCTTTTTTCGGATTGGTTTCATTGTCAAAGAAGTAAAAATATCTACTACTTGAACAAGCCCCAGTAGGTTCCTATGCAACCACCATTTCCCATATATGACAAGTTGAAGTACACATTATAAAATTGGAGAGGAACTATGAGCATATAGAAAACTGCCATAGACAATAGACACTAGCCTCGCCATAGTAAAACCACATCTATACTATACTTTTCTTTTACGGGTACAAAACCTCCCGGTCACTCTACCTCTTTCGGTTCCCAATCCAGATCAAATCAATCAGATGGTTCATACCACAACATTAGTGAGTCTCATTTTCTAAATCTCCTATTCTATGTAATGATTAAAACAACTAGAAAAACGCAAGTGGGCTACTCAACCGGTACCATTTTTCCTAGGTGAAAAGTGGCGAACAATTAACCAGGCAGCCAACTTGATTAAAAAAATATACCAAATTTTGTGTGATTGAAAAGCATTTCTCCTCCATATGTTCTAAAGACCAGGAAATACCCGGAAAATCAACACAGAAACATTTGTGAACAAATTGATCAACTTTATAATCGCCATTGTAATTACAGTATACTCTCCAACAGAAGGCTATCCTCAGTTACAAAAATAAAAATTCCCTATACATTCAAACTAAATAACTTACATAGTTTAACAATGCCACTCATGTATTCATGAGAGTCGTATGCAAATCCTTGATTTTGCAGCCGAGAGGACAAATTTCCTTCTTCAATTCTACCTCCCATTTCTTCAACATTTCTACCCTTTCATAAATTTTGGCTCGCTCCATTTTGGTCGTATCCTCGGCAAGTATGTTGTACAACCTTCTCACTGAAACATCTGCCATATCTAACCCGTACAGATTAGAAGGGGGTTGTGTTCTATTTCTGAGCTTTTTACAAAATCTGAAGGCCTGGGAACAATATGACACAGCTGGGTTCTGGTTAGAATGGGGAAGCATTTTCTTCAAAGAGAGAGCCTTGAGGAATGCTTGAAGAATAAAAGTTGTACACCCATTCAAGGTCTGCATATCTTCAAATAAAGTAGTTGCAGATATTCTTAAGGAGCCCAACTTTTCTAACATCTATGGCGATTATTGAACTGCATCTCTGTCCTATACTTTTGGCGTTAACAATGTTGGGCACATGGTGAATCCCAATGTAATGGCTCTACTATTTGATTCTTTGTAACCGTTCCTATGCAGAAGGTTATGCTTGTTTTGTAACCGATCCTATCATGGGTCGTTGATTGAGTCTTTTCTGAGACGGTTGTTAGGAGTTCCTTTTTCAAGAGTCTTTTAGACTATGCTACAATGTTGTTGTAGATACAGATATAAATGTACATAGAATATAGAGAGAGAGATGTATCATCTAAAATAAAAAGTGAATCCCCTACTTTGTGGATGTATCCATATGATATGGTGAACCACATTAATGTTCTAGTGTTCTATGTGTGTTATGTTTTTATGCTCTATGTTTTATTCATTCATATTGCTGCTACTTTGTTTTTGGTTCTGTTGTTTATTCATTGCAGCAACAATTGGTATCAGAACACTGTGTGAAGCTTGGTCTAGGAGATAATCTGTGAAGACATTTGAAACTAAGAAAGAATTCAAAATGGATGATATAGAAAAATGGAAGATCGAGAAATTTACAGGCCAAAACTTTGGACTTTGGAAGGTACAAATGGAGTCATTGCTTATTAAACGGGACTTGTCATGTGCCTTGGAGGGGAAGACAAAAGGGAAAGGCTCTATGTCAGATGAAGACTGGGAAACAATGGATAAAAAGGCTAGGGCAACCATTTTCCTTTCACTGTCCAGTAATGTGTCGTTCAATGTATCCAACGAGAATACAACGAAAGAACTTTGGGATAAGCTCTCCAGCTTATATGAGATTGCATCATCCTCCAATAAGGTATTTATTATGAAAAAGTTGTATAATTTGAAAATGAGAGGAGGGGTTATGTCAAACCATTTGAATGAATTTAATACCCTTGTTACTTAATTAACCTCGGTGGGAATCAAGTTAGATGACGAGATTAAAGCAATCTTGTTATTGTGTTAACTACCCAATAGTTGGGAAGGTGTGGTAATGGCAGTGAGCACATCGGTGGTTGCCAAAAGTAAACTTAGTTTTGGTGACGTTGCAGCCACCCTTCACAGCGAAGACATGAGAAGAAAAAACCATGAACCTTCTTTCGGTGATGCTCTAACAGTGGTCAATACAAGTAACAGAGGTAGAAACCAAGAAAGAGGTTGAAATAGTAATCAGAGAAGATCTAAATCTGGTCTGCGATCTGTTGTGTAGTTTTGCACACACGCCCCACTTGAAGTAGGGACCCTCTTTTCGTGATGTCTTTCGACCTTTGGTTTTATTGGATTTACCTTTTTTAAAGTCTTGAGATATTGGTCTTACTGGTCTTGGTCTTGCCTTGAGGATTGAATTGGTTAAAATTGGCTTTTGGTGAAATCCGGGTTTTGACCTGAATCCGGGATTTTCCGGCTCTGGCAGATTTTCTCGGGCTCTGGTTCATTGTCTGTCCCTTGCTGAATTTTTTGAATCTGGGTTTCTGCTTGACTCTAGGATTTTCCAGTTCCGGCAGATTTTCCCGGACTGCGTCAAAATCCCGAACTTCGTTAAAATCCCAGTTTTTGCTATTTCCGTGGAATTCGTGTTCATCCATATTTTCCGCGTATCTTGGGATTTTCCGAAATTCCATCCTAGGCTCGGGTTTCCAGATTTTTCAGGCACGTCTTGTTGCTCATTAATTCTTGCAGTACCTTTGCTCAGACACGTATTTGGGTGGATGTAAAACCTTTTATGCATCATTTTGACTTCATTATTCACCTGTCTTCTGCCTTGGCGACTAAGTGCATTCTTCATTCGAGCTTTGAGGGTTGATCTTGAATCACTTATGTGTGGATTGTTTGGGTGCCGGTGTCTGGATTTTTGTCACTTGGGCGTGTTCATTTTGCAGTCGCTTCTTCGGGTTCGGGTATCATCTGGACTAATCCATGGTAGGTTGCCATTGGCCCTTCCATTTTTGTTTGCATGATGATTGAGTTTTCTAGATTGGTTGATGGTCATTCTAGGTCGGCCCTTGTTTGATTATGATTTTGTATTTATTGAGCTAGGATTTGACTTTGCCCTTAACCAGATCTCATCATCCCCGCTATGCGTGTTTTGTCCATCAATTGAGTGTCAGATACATTTTTGTAGCCACGTCTGAGTAGGACTTTTCCCTCTAGGTGTGCCATTCACCTTATTTTGTAAAGGTTAGGGTTTTGGCTCATTTGCCCAAATTTGCCAAGGTTCAATAGGGTTATCATGATTTCATGATTTTCAGTCCAACCTGCTCACACTCTGAGGAATCCTTGTGCACACTGGTTGATTGCCCAAATGATAGTTTTCCTTGAAATTTTTTAGCTTGTCTGGGCTCTAATGGCGGGGGTCTGGTTATTGGACTTAGGGCATCATTGTTTCGCCAAGAAATTTGGTTATTCGGAGGTCTTTTGAAATCCAAGTTCAAGTGCAGTCAGAATTTTGTTGATTAGCATCGATTTTGGGACCATTAGAATCCAGGTAGAGGAGATTGCATGATCGTTTGATTAACGGTTCGTGTGTCGTCGTTCATCGGGTTTTCGAGGTGCCCGCGGAATTCCTTCGCACTCGGATTTTCCTGGTTTCGGCTGATTCCGCAGGGCGTAGCAATTTCTGGGGTTCCTCGAACTGTCCGCGAAAATCTGTCCCATCCGGACTTTTCTGGTTTTCTTGTTTGGTTGCACTTCTTCCGATTTTCTAAGGATAGGATTAATGGAGTAAATGCTAAATGCTTATTTCTTGTTGCTAATGAACGAATTTCATGATTATCTCATAATCTTTTGCACTAACGATTTATTTTACTGATGATGTCTTAGCAACAGGAATCCGTCTGGGTCGGATTTCTCCAAAATTCCGCCCCGATTGGATTTTCCCGGTTTACACTGTTTTCCCGGATTCCTTTATTTTTTCAAATTTTCAAGGATTGGCCATTTGTGATAACTTTTAATTGCATTATATGATTTTGTGCTAATCCTTTGGTCAGAGTATGCATGGTAATTGGGTACTTATGACAATCTTTTGTGAGTGCAGGCTGAATCAAGCAGGGCCGCTGCGGGAAAGTCCAAAGGTGACACGGAGGGGTCCTCCATCTCAGAAGTAGAAAGGTTAAGGTTGGACACCAAGAGTCAGTTGCCAGAAAGCAAGATATCTTATGTGTGGTATGAGGTGTCTGATACCAATGTGGGAGCCTGGAGATACGAGGAGTTCAAGGAGAGGAAAGCTCAGAAGGATTTGTCAGTCCTAAGACAGGGAATGATGAAGTCCAGACTGGTGCATGTGGCAGGGTTCCCTCTAGCAATCTAGTGCTATGAATTAATCTTGGAGTGTGCCCGACAGTACGACTTTGATACACAAAGGGTTGTTAGCACTGAACGAAGAGTCTTGGCCAATTTTAGCCCAGTTTCTATTGCCTAGGCATTTGACATGTCGGATTTGCCTTCTGTGTGTGCCCTGAATATGGACATGGCCAGGACTTATTATGAGAATGAGCCAACCAAAGCTCAACAGATGATCAACTCTTGGTTGGAGAAGCCAAAGTCACATTACTCCGACCTGCCCAAGCAGTTGCACAGGGTTAAGTTCAGGTCAGACATTTATGATGCCATAACATTTTTGAGTAGAGTGGCAGGTTTGAAGACCGTTGGAGTGTTAGAGAGTTGGATGGTCCACATGATCACCAAAATTGAACAAGGAACCAACTACCACTGGGCAGGACTTATCAGCACCATAATCGATAAACAGCTAAGGGATGTCCTGGAGGCCAAAAGGTTCACCATGTCCTCTTATGTGATGTATGTGTTGGCGAGATTCTACCCATACAAGGGCTTGAATCCACAGGGGACATTCGGACAAGACATAGTCTATGAGATTTATCCGGAGTTGCATCTAGGACACAAGAACTACATAAGAGCCAATGATGCATTTACAATGCATATCACTAGGATGCTCCAAAATGCGGAGCATGTGAGACTGTCGGATGGAGTGAAGGGGTTGATAAAGAATTATGGGGCCTGGTTCATTCAGTTTCCCACCTTCTATTCATTAGAATTGATGGATGCCCAACTGCTCCATACAGGTTACCTAGGTACCCTACCGATCATATTGTGTTGTTGGAAATTGTTAGACAAATATGTGAATTTGATGCAATTGTCAAGAAGGAAAAGCATAAAACAGGTTTTGGTGGGGATTTCCCACTTGGAATTGGTGTAGCAGAAGTGTGCCCTTCTATCCAATCAGCACATGCAGCGGGTGATGAGTTGGCAGCTCATGGCTTTTCCTTCCATTCTAAAAGAACAAACTTTGACATCACTGGGGAAGCACAAAAGAAGGCTACCAAGGAGTACCGCCACAAGGGTGACCTAGAAGACTATTGGGCCAACATCAAGGATGATTTTGAAGCAAGGAAGAAGAGGTACTCCAAGCTTCCTGTTGAGGCAATCAGACAATACAATGTCAAGTTGATCCCTGACCAATTGGAGGATGATGGAAACCTGGTGCAACATCATGCCTATGAGGCTATTAAGGATAGGTCAATCGGGGAGATCAATTGGAATGAACATGAGGTCACAGAGTTGGAAGACCTAATGGCCCCGGTTATGAAATTCACCACCTCTTGGTTGAAGCATAAGGTTTGGGAGCTGGAGAGCGAGAAGGTACCTTGTACCTTCAATTTGATGGGAAACCTTAATCCCATGTCTACTTCAGAGGAATCCAAGGAAGATGACCCCAAAGGGAAAACTCAAAAGAGCTCACCGTTCAAAATAAAGATCAGAGGCCCTAAGGAAAGTGAGCCGGAACAAAAAAGAAAGCCAAAAGGGAAGAAGAGAAGTAGAGCTTTGAAGATAGGAAGGTCCTCTGATGAGGAAGGAGTTGAAAAGCTAGAAGAGGAAGATGTTCTTCCACCACCAAAGAAGGCAAGGACAGCTAGAGTTTCAAAGAAGAAGGGTCGAGATATTTCTAAGGATGAGACTCTGATTGTTGATGTGGAAAGTTCAGGGGAGAGGACTAAAGTTTATATGAGGAGATCAAGGACTCCGTCCCCTAAGGACACTGTGCAAAAGATGGATTCTCCTCCAAAGTCACCAGTTGTGGAGCCATCTAAGGCTACTTCTCCTCCACCAAGCATACCTGAGCAAGAGACTCTTAAGGAACATGAGGCTAGTCTAGAGGTAGAACCTTTCAAGGAGGGAGCACTCTTTGATGAGGCAGCTAAGCTCAAAGTTGAAGAGGTGGGAAAGCATCCTTCTCCACTAGTCCAATATGCAGATTCTCCAGAGAATAACAAAGGAAATGGATCGCCTGGGAAGGAGGAGGACATCCCTATTAGAGCCCCATCGCCGGTGCAGGAAGAAAAGATTGAGGAGGGTGATCATGGTAAGCAGTCCCCTGAGCGGTCCCCTGAGAAGGAGAAGGATGAAACGCCAGGAAAACAACAGGAAGAGGCAACAACAAAGGAAATCCAGGTAGAACCTGTTGTCCTAAATTGGCTTGAAAAGGAGATCACAAGGAAGAAACAGGTCGTTGTTGAGGACACTCCTTTGGATTGGGATGAAATGCTATCCAAGATCGACAAAGGAAAGAAGAAGGCAGCTAAGGTAGTCTCAAGGATAGAAAGGGATGAAGCAAATAACAGAGTTATCCACATTGCCACCCCTGCTGCAGACAAGACAAGACAAGATGTCACTGGTGAAGATTACAATGTGCAGGCCATTAACCTTGGGCCAGCCTCTATGGAGCAGGACATTGATGAATATGAAGGCTCCAGTGCGGTAATCATTGGGAGGTTAAGAAAGGAAGCTCAGACCAAGCATGAGCTTAGAAAAGAAAATGAAATGCTTAGGAAGTGCTTGGAAGATGTAATGAAGCCTCTGTAATCTCTCCACCCCTCTTCCTCTGCCACTCCTGGTTTCTTTCCTAAAGAAACCATCTCCAAAATTGAAAAGATGAAGGCCTCTGCTCAAACTACAGCAGATTGGTTGAAAGATGTGCAGGCAAGAGGAGATAGTGCAATCAAGGATATCCTTTAAGTTGGGAAGGATGCGGTCCGAGCTAAGGAGTTATTGGAACATGTGCTATCCCAGGACAAGGAGGACATTGACCTTCTACTGCAGAAATCCAAGGTCATCATAGAATATGGTAAAGATCAATTGGCCACAGATGGGATTCTTTCTTCTTCCAGATTAAATGAGCCTTGGGAATGGTTTGAGGCTCTGCAAATTCAGCAGAAGGCCATGAGGAAGATCCAGAAATATAAGAAGCTGATGGATGGTGACCTGACTGGTGTCTATGAGGGTTGCATTGCATTTTTTGAAGTTATGACGGGCAGGGGAAAGATAGCTCCTAAGTATCTGAGTCTGGAACAACTAAAGGAATGGTGGTATGATGTTTATGCTCCAGACTCTAAGAATGTTATAACAGGACACCAGTTGGATGACGCAGCAACATACTTGTCAGTAATGGATAAATATCAGGCACATAAGGATGATTGGAATAAGACTGTTGAGTAGTCAAAGGAGGAGATTGACTCCATTAAATGCAGACTTAAGGTTTTGCCTTTGCCACCTGTCACTGAGTTGGATAGGGTGTTTTTGAGGGTTTAGGGATCATTGGCCCAGAACAAAGATAAGGGAGGCGATATTTAATGCCATTTTGAGATTTGTGCTTCCCTATTATTATAGGGCATGTATTGATCCGGGCTGCATTGGGGACCATGTCTAGGCTGACCTTGATGATGTATCGGCATTTAATGTGTGCCTTACTTTGAATTCCTAAGGCCGACTTGTTTTGGCAGTTGTTTTATTTTGTAAATGTTTGGCTGGGC
Organism: Sequoia sempervirens; assembly: GCA_007258455.2. Classification (NCBI taxonomy): domain Eukaryota; kingdom Viridiplantae; phylum Streptophyta; class Pinopsida; order Cupressales; family Cupressaceae; genus Sequoia; species Sequoia sempervirens. The sequence continues at coordinate 16,820 of VDFB02133758.1, read as the reverse complement.
CGACATATCTTGAGATTTTGCTATAAAGGGCATTCTTGCCCCATTGTAAGACATTAGATTTTAGAAATATAGAGAAGAGATAATAGAGACAAGTAAGAGTTAGAGCATTTTGTTAATTTCTTGAAGCAAGTATTGTAAACAAACAGTGGAATTGTTGCAACATTTTGGTGGTCTAATACAATTGAAGACATTGTGGTTTTCCTAGTGCAATCTCTTGTGTTATTTCATCTTGCATGGTTCTTGTTGTTTTATTTTTCAGATTGCTTAAAGATTTAGGGTTTAATTTTAAGAATTACATTAGTTTGGTGTATGATGTTTATGATTTTATATTTGGAATGTTTGTAGCAATCTCTGGTCTATATTCCCAGTAACTATCTGATTGTAGTAGGCTGGTGAAGTCAACCTGGACCATATATTTACATGTGCTTAAGTTCGATTGTGGATGAATGTCTATGATTTGAAAATCTATATACCTTAGAAGATTGCACCGTTCTTGTGATATTGCATTGTGGGTTGATCAAGAATTGGTTACTTGAGATTGGTCCATTCCAGATATCTGTCATTTGCATTGTCCATCCTAGGAAAATTTTAGATCTTATCATATTCTTGCACCCTTATCTTTTGTTATTTCTTTATTATTTGGTTAGATTTAGGATTTTGAGATCATCATATTGTAAAATCTGATAATTGGAAAAATACAGTTTGCTTGTAGTAAGGTCCGATTGTGATTACCAGCATTTTCACATATTATCTGAGTTGTTTATGCATTGTCATGACCTGACACCCGAGAGACCTTGGGGTGATTTTTGATAATTTATTGTTGAAGATTACCTTTCAAGAGAGATAGGATATTGTATTATGTCTGAGTTGTTGCTATGCAGAAAACACCATCAACACGATTGAAGTCTAGGGGCAGAACCAGTGCTTGTTGGTTTTGTGGTAAGCTCAGACACACTAAGAAGAATTGTTGGAACTACAAGAAAGCTCAAGAAAAAGTGAGCACAAATAATGAAGCAAATACTGCTTGTGATAGTATTTTGGTCCTATCAGCTAGTGACACAGATGAAGATTCGTGGGTACTTGATTTTGGTGCCTCATTTCATGCAACTTCATGCTAGAAAACTTTTAGAAATTTCCACAAAGGCACATTCGGTAAGGTATTTCTTGGTGATAATAAAGAATGTGACATTTTAGGCAAAGGTGATATAACATTGTATTTGAAAAATGGAGATAAATTAACTTTGGCAGATGTTAGATATGTTCCCATGTTAAAAAGGAATTTAATTTCAGTTAGTCAACTTATAGCACATGGCTGCAATGTTAAATTTTCTCTTGATTCATAGAAAATTAGAAAGGGGCTTCTAGTGTTAGCAAGGGGAAAGAAGCAAGGTAATCTTTATATTTTGGAATGTTTTGATGAAGTGGGAGCTGCCTTGTCGGCCATGGATAATGGGTTTGCAATATGGCACAAAAGGCTCGGTCACATGAGCCAAAAAGGACTACAAGTCACGCTTCAGCGTAATCAGCTTCCAGGCCTTACTTCCATTGATTTAGAATTATGTGAACATTGCCTTTACGGCAAACAGACACGGACCGGTTTCTTGAAAATGGGACATGATCAGAAAACTACTCCATTGGAACTTGTTCATTCTGATGTCTTCGATCCAACTGAGGTAACTTCATTGGGTGGAGATAATTATTTTGTAACCTTTCTTGATGACTGCACATGTAAACTCTGGATTTATATGTTAAATAAAAAATCAGAGGTATTTTCCAAATTTAAAATTTTTAAGGCTGCTGTTGAAAATCATATTGGGCATAAAATTAAATGCCTACTAACAGATAATGGTGGAGAATATTGCTCTTCATAGTTTGATTCCTTTTGTGCAGATCATGGTATTTTTCGGATAAAGGTAGTCCCTTATACGCCTCAAGAGAATGATGTAGCTAAGAGGCTAAATCATACAATTCTTGAGAGAGCTAGGTGTATTCTCTCCAATGCCAAACTAGGAAAGGATTTTTGGGTAGAGGCATGTAATACTGTAGTGTATCTAATTAATCGAGCTTCGTCTTCCAGGCTGGATTTCGACATTCTAGAGAAGAGATGGCTTGGAAAATGGATTTCTTATCATCATTTACTAGTGTTCGGTTGTGAATCCTTTGTACACATTCTGAAAGAGTAGAGAACTAAGTTAAATCTCAAGTCTAAGAGGTGTATATTTGTCAGCTATGGTGAAGATCAATTGGCTTTCGCCTTTTGGATCCAATTGCAAAGACCATAGTTCGTAGTCACAATGCTATGTTTAACGAAAAAAAATTTCCAAGTACACAACCTCTGAGTTTTTCACAAAAGGAATTTGTTGATGTGGACTTGTATGATAATGGTAAGACAAAAAAACACTTTGTTTCTTTCTCTCAGCCTCTAGTCACATCTATATAATCTTATACTATTGGTACCCTTGTTTCTACTAGCGTCATACCTTCTGTTATTTGTCCCATGCCCCAAACCAGCTCAACCCAGTCTCCTAGCTCTATGTTATTTCCAAATGTGCATTCCTCTCCTCATATTGGAGCGTAGCCACTCCACACTCCATCGCTGCCAACTCCACATGAAATGCAACCTCTAGATGCTCTATCACAACCACTTAATGTTGATATATTTCCTTCCATTGGCTCAACCCAGCCACAAACCACTTTTCCGTTGACTCCACAAAGTCAATTACAAGGAAATGAGAGATTGTTGCCTCCTACAATCCAAACACAGCCTCCCTCTAGTCATTTGCTGCCACTCCAATGTCAAACGAAGCCTTTATTTGGTGATACACTGCCAATTTTAGGTCCAACACAACAAATACAAGGTACGTAGCCTTTGATAGGATTGCATTCTCCAACATCAGCTCACAATTATTTGCAACCACTTGATATTACACATAATTTTTCTAAAATGCAACAAGGAAGAAAGGGCACTATAAGTGCACAGGGTAGTATGTAGAGACAGGGGAGTTTGCAATAGGCTCATCTACAATCAGAAATTGATGATGTTCAAAACTTATGACAAAGACTAAATCTGGACACAAACTCGCAGCCAAAGCAAGGTCCTCAGTTAAGGAGATCTACCCGTCAGAAGAGGAGACCAACAAAATACAAGGACTATGAGTTATTTCTCTCTGATTATGCAGAGCCAAAAACATATAAACAAGCATGTAAGGATGAGAATTTAGTCAAATGGATGATAGCCATGAATGAAGAAATAGAGTCATTGAGAGTAAACAACACTTGGGATTTGGTTCCTCTTCCACCAAATTGAAAACCTCTAAAGAACAAATGGGTTTATCGTTTGAAAGATGAATATGGAGGGGGTAAAAGGTACAAGGCTAGATTAGTGGTCAAGGGGTTTGATCAACAAAAAGGTATCGATTTTAATGATATTTTTTCACCAGTCATGAAAATGAATACAATTTGTGTTGTGCTAGGTTTGGTAGCTGTTTGGGACCTAGAACTTGAGCAACTCAATGTTAAAACAACATTTCTACATGGGGACATTGATGAGGATCTATACATGGAGCAACCTGAAGGTTTCATCAAATTGGGTCAGGAGCATCTATATCGCAAATTGAAGCAAAGTTTGTATGGGCTGAAGCAAGCCCCAAGACAATGGTGCCTTAAGTTTGACCGCTTCATGACTGATAACAATTTTATTTGATGTGAATCAGAACCTTGTGTTTACTTCAAAAGGATTAATACCGGTGATTTTGTCATTCTTTTGCTCTATGTTGATGATATGCTAGTTGTTGGTACTAGTCTTAAAATTATAGCTCAATTGAAGCAACAATTGGCTCTTCATTTTTCCATGAAAGACCTAGGACCAGCTAAAAGGATTCTTGGGATGCAAATATTTAGAAACAGAAATAACAGAGAACTCAAATTGTCCCAAGCAAGCTACATTACCAAAGTCTTGGACAGGTTTAATATGTCTCATGCCAAATCAGTTTCTACTCCTTTAGCTAATCATTTTCGATTATCTTCAGCTATGTCTACAAAAAATCAAGAAGAGGAAGAGCATGTGAGGTCTATTCCATATACATCTGCAATAGGCAGTCTAATGTATGCAATGGTGTGTACTCATCTAGACATAGCTCATGTAATGGTAGTTGTGAGCAGATTCATGAGTCATCTGGGGAAATTACACTGGCAGGCAGTTCAGTGAATTCTACGCTACTTGAAAGGTACCTCACATTATTGTTTATGTTTTGGAGGTACTGACCTTCAGCTTTATGGTTATGTTGATTTAGATTTGGCCAGAGATTTAGATAAACGTCGGTCTACCACTAGTTATGCATTTACATTTGTCGAGGCCGCAATTAGTTGGGTTTCTCGGTTGCAACAAGTTGTAGCTTTGTCCTCCATAGAAGCGGAATACATTGCGCTCATAAAAGGAGCAAAAGAAATGATATGGCTTGAGCATTTGTTAACCGAACTGAGCTGTCTAAAATTAGCTTTTCCATTGTATTGTGATAGCAATAGTGCTATACATTTAGCTAAGAATTCCTTGACCTCATATATCACTTTATCCACCATGTTTTTGATGAAGAAAAGTTGCAGGTCACAAAGATTGATACGAAGGTAAGTCCAGTGGATGCATTAACCAAGGTTATTCCATGAGAGAAGTTCGAGTTTTGTAGAGCTTCTCTCAGTCTTGTTTCATTGTGACACTAAATTTAAAGAAGGGGATCTCTCTCGGAGCAACTTGTTTTCCGTTCCCATTGCTCTTCAAGTGGGAGATTGTTGGGCATGTGGTGAATCCCAATGTAACGGCTCTACTATTTGATTCTTTGTAACCGTTCATATGCAGAAGGTTCTGCTTGTTTTGTAACTGATCCTATCATGGGTCACTGATTCAGTCTTTTCTTAGACGGTTGTTAGGAGTTCTTTTTTCAAGAGTCTTTTAGACTATGCTACAATGTTGTTGTAGATACAGATATGAATGTACGTAGAATACACAGAGAGAGATGTATCATCTGAAATAATGAATGAATCCCCTACTTTGTGGATGTAGCCATATGATATGATGAACCACGTTAATGTTCTGGTGTTCTCTGTGTGTTATTTTTTTATGCTTTGTGTTTTATTCATTCATATTGCTGCTACTCTATTTTTGGTTCTGTTGTTTATTCATTGCAGCAACAAACAACACCAATACATTTGGCTAACTTGCTCCTCACTCCATCCTTATTCAATTCTATTATATCCATGCAATGAACTATTTGGTGCAGCAATGTCTGATAATGTTTGATGTCGTAAACACTTTCCCTTAACTGGTTGCAGTTATCCACATGATTGATCTAGTCTTGGAGACATCTATCAACCCACTCACTATTGTCCACAAATAAGCATTGCCAAGGATTTTGCAAGACATTCAGAAGCTCAGAATATGATGAGAGGAGGACATCGACAGCAACCATAAGCCATTGGTCTGAAGGATTATGTATAACAGGAGGCAACTGACATTTGGCAGGGAGAAGTTGCCCATTCTCTTGTGGGAAGGGGTGGACTCTGTCACAAGGTTTAGTTTGGCGGTGCCATGAAACTGAATGAATGCCAAGTATTCCTTTTATTTGGCTTTGGGAAAGTCGAAACTGGGTATAGAATAGCCATGATGCCTAGGATTATTTATAGTCAGCAGATAAGACCACCCAACCACATCTTTCATATAAAATTCATTGTTTAATATTGGCTCACGAAAAATTGCACATGAAATGTACCCAAACCAGTATTGTTCCCACATTTTTATTAATAGTACGCTGTGAACATGTCTTCTAATAGAACATAATTTACATCTTTTGAAAAAAAAATTCAAGATAAAAAATTGGTGGAAAATAAATCTCAAAACAAGTACACGCAAGTCCAACGGAATCTGTCTTAGCAGACAATACAATTGACAAGAGACACAGTTCTGTTGTGTGCTTGCTCTTTGGGTAATGCTTGAAAAACATGCCAGCTTACATTTGCAGTATAGAAATCTGCCAAATCAAATAAAAATAAGTTCAATTTCGAATATCCAGTTTAAGAAAGCATTATGAAGAAGACACCCATCACTGATTATTAATTAATTATTATTGCTCAATACACTAAAAATATTAGAGGTACCAGGCAAGTCTTGTATAGATAATACTAATTGTAAAAAAAAAACTGCAGTTATAAAATTGCCATGTATCCATAGATTAATTGAACATCTAAATTTTAGAACTGCAAAATAACTTCAGCGATGTTCTTTCTTGTAGTCTACCTATGACAATCCAGAGTTGGTATTCATGTTGTCTATTACAAAATAGATCTCTTTAAAAAAATGTATATATATGGTCCTCGTCCTCTACCTCTAAAACCTCCTCTTCCTTGGAGGTTTGGCTTCACGCTACTATCTAGCTCTTTTTCATTGATTAGTTTGGAGGAACTCCCTCTACCTCTATTCACATTTGTGTCCCTCTATTGCTTGTCGTTTTGCCTCTCCTTTTTTTCCCCTCATCTTTTAAAGTCAATTTGTAAGCCTCGTTCATGGTATTCAATTTGAGCATACTAAAGTCATATTGGAGTTGAAACCTAAGTCCTTTAATATATCTTGTGGTTGCATGTCGGTCATCTTCTAGCAAAGCCTCAAAATTTCTTCATTATATGCTCATATGGATAGTTCCCTTTGCTTCATATTTTGGAAGTCCTAAAATGTTTTTGTTGATAATGCAATGGCATAAAGTTAGTATTAAAATGTTTTTAACATCTTTGGTCACAATTTAATTTTTTCTTTCTCTTGTCTTTTCTTAGTATTCTAAAGATTCTCTCACCATATGGCAACATGAGGCTTCAATTTTAATGTTCTAACTTTGACTCCTCACATATAAGTTCCCTCAATTCCTTCCATGTCATAGAATTTCTCTAGCTCTTCAACCCAATATGATTTAATTCACCTTTGAAACCAAGGACTTCAAGTTAACTCTAGGTCATTACTTGGTTATAGCTTCAATAAGCCTATCCAGGGGATCCTTGAGTCCTATTTGACCCCTCTTAATTTTTTGTTCCTCCTCAAAATCCTCTTGAGAAAATCAAGTCTCAAGTGCTTGCAACCTTATGAACACTTCCTCATCTACATTACCTCTCTACTTTGCATTCATCTTAACTCTTCTTCCCTAGACCACATGGGATCCCCTCTAGGACATTTGGTTTTTTTCACTTATACCAAAATAATGTAGTTATACTCTAAAATTCCAAAATAACCTCTAAAACTACCCTTTTATAGGTGATAAAATAGACAAAACTCTTTTTCTTTTAACAATCTAGATAACTATGAACCCCGATTCCAAACTTTCATGAACAAAGCAAACAATCAAATTATTAGATCAAAATGCAAAGTTAGAATAAGAATTCCCCATAAAATCCATTTGCATTATTAAAGAACAAGGAAAAAGATGAATTAATTAAGAAAATACATACAAAGATAACTATTCCTATTCTAAAACAAAGCAAACACTTGATCTTATGGGGGGATTGGTGCTACTTTGATGTGAAAAGTAGCCCTTTTCCAACTCCTTTTTGATAAGCTCTTGATGATGATGAACAAGATATCAAATGATGAAGATGGTGCATCAAGATGAGAAACTTGTGGAGGAGTAATACAATAGAGGAGGCATCTATTTAAAGCCAAGAAGGATAAAAGAATTTCAAACATGGAGGATTTGGGACTAAAGATCCACCAATGACAAGATGCCACTTGTCAACATGTGAGAGGTTGAGGAATGAGCACATTTTGGTCAATGTGCCAAAGAGGGGGAGATTTGAAATTTGAATTTGATGAGAAGATGAGTTAAATGTTGAGTTTGACTTGTGCAAGAGACATGTAAGATCTCTTAAATGCTCTGTTGGACATGTACATGTCAACTTGGAGGGAGATTTCAAATTTGGAGAATATTCCCCTTTATGCCAAGTTGAAAGAAAATGGAGAATTAATAAATCAATAAATTGATTTATTTGTGCAAGTGGGAAAATCTAAAGAAAAGAGGATTAGCATTAGCATTAATCATGGATTTGATTAATTAAGATGGTGTTAGGTGATTTTAACTTTTGACTTAGATGCTTGGATCTATTTAAATCAAAAGGGAGGAAATTGATGCACTATCCATTTAATTAAATACATTTGATTTAATTAAATGAAGAGACTTTAGGAGATCAATCAAATAAACTAAATTTATTTAATTGATGGGAAAATATGAGTTAATTTAATATGCATGATGTCAATTTTGCATGTCTACATTTTTTCCCTCTTTGAAGCAATGTACTTGGTGCATTGGTTCAAAGAATAAACTTTCTGCGATCAAAATTTTAAAAAAAATCTGATTTTTTCGAATGCCCCAGCAGAAAGTACACTGGTACATTGCCCCTCGAGAGATCGAGCGAAAAGATTCAATTTGAGGGTCGATCTCGCGATAGAGAGGTTCAAAATGAATGGTTATGATGATGATGCAAATGGGATGGTTTTAAGATGCTTAGAATAACCAATCTATATTATCCTAAACAACTTAAATGATAATGCAATGTATGTGAGATGGATGATGCAATAATGCCTATATGATTATGCAATGGATGTTTTATGCAAATGTTTAGTTTTATGAGATGCTTAGACTAATAGATCTATATTATGATGATGAACATGCATGTGAGATGATGTGCAGAATGTTGATGGTTTGTGGATGCAGGATGGATGCACTGGCGATGATGATTAACTAATCATGACGTGATGTTAGTGTGGAAAAGAATAAAGAAGAAATGAGATGATGACAAGAGGATCCAACAAGTCCATGATCTAACGAGACTTTATTAGAGATGATGATGATGATAGATGATGATTTGCTTATCAAGAATTGGGATTTTAAAAGGGCCACTTACCTTATGTTTGATAACACACATAAGAACGATGCATCAAGGTATAAAGAACCAGGATGGTGTTGCACTTAGTGTTATGGACTTTGACTCAACAAATAGATAGGAGTATTCTTGTTCACACCTGACATATGAAAACCTTACTAGGATGCACTTTAGAAGTTTCAAACATCTCGGACCAAAACATGGAAAGGAATAACCTATCAATGTAATAGTCAACAAGCTGCCCAACACACCCTCCATACATATCTAACAAAGCAAGTATTCACCAAGTTATATTACAAGGACATCCAACAAGCACAGCAGACAAAAGATAATGACCATTGCCCCATTCCTATCTCTCTAAATCCTTCATTCAGATATCATCGAGAGGTCCTTGGAATGAGCGCAATAAGATAAATCAAAAGAAAAGATCAAGTACGCAAACAAGCCAATGTTCTTCATACCTTCAGCAAAAGGGATGTGTTTTGATAGGATAAGAATCCAAGTTATATCCAAAATTATGCCCATTGTTGGAAATATATATCCTAGGACATGCATTATATAGGATGATGATGGGTTGATAAGTTGATTGATAGGTTGTTGATATAAGGTTGATTGACATGTCTGAAAATGATCAAGAGTTTGATTTTGTTTTAAATGTTTGTTGTTTGCTTTTTATTTTACGATTGAAGCTTGCTTTTACTGATTGTTGTAATTGTTTCTGTTTGTTTTTCCAAAGGATGAAGGTGACGATTAGTTTATTATGGATGATTGATTATCGCAGGTGAAAGCAAAATGGGACGGATGGATTTTTTCAAATATTTGGATGTTTTTGACATTTTTGGAATGTTTTGAGGTTGTTTTTTTTGTATTTTCAAGATTTTTCAAATGTTTTGATTTTCCAATTTTTCAAATGTTTTTGTGTTTATGATATTTTATGATTTTTTGGATTTTCTTGGTTTTTAATGTTTTTGGATTTTTCGTCTTTGAATGTTTTTGGATTTTGATGTGTTTTCAATGTTTTTGGATTTTTTGATTTTATGATGTTTTTGGATTTTTTGCATGATTTTGATGATTTGGATATGGATGTGTCTGATGATATCAGTGATTTGTTTTGGATTTTGTTAAAAACCAAGCTAAGTTGATTGATCTGATTGGTGGATTGATGATGATAACATTGTTGAGGATGCACAACAATGCAAGGATAGTGTTAAGCAACACAAGGATTAGGATGAATATCCCAAGATGATGAGGGATTGATTTGGATAACAATGAAAGGATAGTGTTAAGCAACACAAGGATATCCCGAGATGATGATTTTTTTTATTGGATTTGATTGATCATGATTCATGAAGCTTGATTTGGAACAAAATATGTTTCGAATGATTGGATGTTACGTTTGAAGTGAAAATTAGATGCGACTAATAGTGATTGTTTGGATTGATGTTCGATAAAAGATGAAGAATGATAAGGAATGTCTTCTCATCAAAATATGACATGGGCTAGTGCTTTGGACTCTGGATCACAAGTGCTTTGACCAATTTGATTTCTCATTTTCCAATGTTTGGATCACCACATAAGTTGGAGGATATAGATCAAGATTTATTCCTGAAAGAAGATGTAAATATTTGCCCCCGATGTCTAGCAATGTATGGAATGCCATGGGTGGATGCTCGGATAGGTGTATGGATGGATGGATATGGAAATCATGCAAAGGCTTCCAAGGATTATCTTGCGATAAGATAAGGTGTTCAAACAAAGGATGCTCATTAGATAATGCTTCATGGCTCAGATAATGCTAGGTAGGATAGGATCAATGAAAATAACCCATGTCAAGATGTTTACCATAAGCACGTGTAAAGTGTGCACCAAAAATTTTCAAGATCGAGATAACTTGGGCTATGGATGCAAATGGATGGAAATGGATTGGATAAATGGTTTATGGATGAATGGATTTATGGCTGAGATGGATGGAATGCTAGATTTATTATGGATGGAATAAGATGCTTTCACTTGAACTGGCGCACGTAGATGCTCGATTCCAAGCATGAAACCTATTTTCCAGGTTTTCATCATGGTCTTTCCCAAAGCACCACCGTAGTGGTTTTCACTAGAGGACAATTTTTATCTTTACTGTTTTCATGATTTTTTTATTTTTTTGGATTTTCACATTTTTTGGTTTTTTTGGTTTTTCTAAAAGATTTTAAGCTCATGTCAAACCACCTGATGGTGTTGATGTAGACACTTTTGTCATAATGTGCCATCGATAGCCTACTTAAAGAAGTTTCTTTGCTATGATATGTGCACTTGAATACAACTTTTGAGATTCTTGATCTACTTCGTCAATACAAGAGTTAACTTTGTCTTTGTGCGCACATCACAATAGGATGCCTTTTGAATCCTTATGATGAAGGGTCATTGCAAACACATGGCCAATGTGAGAATTCGATATCATGTGTGGAGGCGTGGATGGAGTTTTTTTAGGAATAAAAGATGGATTGGTTGATAGTTTAGAACCTTTGACTCTTCAAACTTGGGAAGATGAGCAATGATGGGTGGATACGAAAGTGTGCATGGAATTATGACCAACTGCTTGATACACTTTGTACATCACTTGGGAAGCCTACTTTTTCCATTGTGGACATCTGTGATGGATACTTTTCCCTTTTTTATTTTTCCCCATAGTTTCTTTGACTAATGGAGTTTGATAGGGATAATCTTTCTTTGTATTCTTTAGTATCCATGTGTATTTGATTTGTCTAATATGCTTCCTTGCTTCTTTTGCTTTGATAACGTTCTTTGTGCTTTGATTTAAAACTTTATTTTGATGTTGGTCCCAATTTGTGGATGGGGTGATGGGTGGATGAAGACTCATGACATGGCTAGTTGTAGTATTGGCATTGGTTTCATCATAAGGATTCTTCATGCTCCCTATGTTGAAATTTACTTGAAACATAATTTCCCCCAGTATGGTGGTAATAGAACCTTTGTTCCTTGATTTTGATTTTTTTGAGATCTCTTATTCAATAAGCCTTCTCTAATAAATGACCACTGTAGATAATGTTGTTTAAATGTGCTTCTCTGCTAACTCTGGAATGTCTTATTCTATCAGAACTTTTTCTTTGAGTGGATAATGTTGGATATCTTCATACATAATTTTGTCATTTTGAATTTGGGATATATTTGATCCTGATATTGACAACTCAGTTTGACTCTAGGAATCAATAACCTACTCTTTTCATGTAGTAATGTCAAGAGCAAAGGAATCATGTTTTGAATAAAGATCATATATGCGTCCATCCAAAGAAAGCATCTCATGGGTAGATGGAGGAGTATGTGCTCTGTGGATATGATCATCATTTGTGGCATCTTGTATAGATAGGAGAGTCTCCATTAGATCATTATAGTATCTTGGAGATACAAATTCTTGATCTTGAATGATTTTAGAATCTCTTTTGACATGCTTTGGAATAGTTTCTTGACATGGGTCAGTTTCAAAGGATGGATTGCTTACTAAGGTTTCTTGGATATCATCATTATTCATGGGAAACAGTTCAATATCCTCTTGATCTTTGAGTGGACTTAGGTCAAATGTTGAGTTGAGGATCCCTTCAGTATTTGTAACCATGAGGTCAAAGGGTGTTAACATGTCTTGGAAAGGACCATTGCTAGACCTTGGTCACAGATGTTGATCATGCTTTGGAATAAATTCTTGAGATATGTCCTCTAACTCATCGGGTGATGTAGAGACATTTTCAACATGATTAATGGTCAGTGGATTGTGCATTATGTCAATAGAATCAAATATTTCTAACACTCCTTGAAATAGATCACTAAAAAGTGGCTCTTTATGTATGGTGATTTGGTCATCGGATGAGGTGAAAAAATCTTCAATGTGCTCATTGATGGATAGGTCTTGATCATTGTTTTCAACAATTACGGCAGAGAGATTGCGAATGTCTTCAACCATAGGGTCAAGTGATGTTGACATTTCTTGAATTGGATCATTGTTGGGTATTGTTGGTGGATCTTGATCATGATTGAAAAGTGACTCTTGACATATGTTGATTTGATCATTGGATGAAGTAGACACAGCTTCAAGGTGCTCATTGATTGATAGATTTTGATCATTGTTTTCACCAATTGTGGTGGAGAGATTGTCAATGCTATCGCTAGTGGTTGAATCCAGATCATTGTCCCCAATAGTGATTATCTTTTGATCAATAAGGTATTGGATGAGATTTTTGAGTCAAATACAATTTGATGTTGTGTGTCCCTTTGTTTTGTGAAAATCACAATGGTGCTCCTCGTTATACCCTGGTGGTTTAACTGGGGGTTCTTGATAGTTCTCATAAATCTAGGGATTTTAATGAGATTTTCTTGTGCCAATTGTTGCATGATCAATTTGATGGGTCCCTGAAGTGGTGTGTATATTCGTTTGTTACCTTGTGAGATTTGACCTTGTGGTGATTGGGTTTTTTCTTGATGTTGTTGATCTTGGTATCCAACTTCTTGACATTGGAGATATTATTCTTGACGTGGTTGTGGCCACAAATTTCTACTTTGATGAAATGGTTCAATCAATGGTAGATTACATTGATTTTGGAGTAAGAATGTCTCTTGTTTCAAGGCTTCAGTTAGTTTGTCAAGTGAGGCAATTTGATCTAGCAAAACTTGGCCTTGATTTTGATCTTGGCACCCTTGATATAGTTGACTTGGCTTTTGTTTAAGTGGATTTGAAATGTACATTTATGGTGTCTACATGAGATCATGGACAAATTGATTTTGGACAATGTTATGATTAGAGATGATGTTTAGATTTGGCATGATAGGTTGAAGTTGAAAATTGCTGGTGTTGGGGATCATATTGCATTGATTTAGGTAACTTTTATTTTACATGGTGTTACCTTGACTTAGAGTCATTAACATCTTGTTTGTACTTTGAATAACCTTTGTACAATTTGTAGACATATCCATCCCAAAGTTTACCAAGTTTGGATTCAAAATACTCATGTTTGGTAAAGTTGTACTTGGTACATTCACATTTGGCATGTAGGGATTTGATGGGATGATATCATTCATTTGAAGGCTCATGCATTGGGTGTTTGGTTGACAGATTTGTAGTTTTGGACTTGGATTTAAATCTACCATCGGGAAAGGTGTTCCAATATTTTGACTAGACATACTCACATTTGTTGTACCATTGAGGTTTGTGGGAGATAATGATCCCATGTATGGATTGTATAAATGTAAGTTTTGATAATCAATTGGCATTATGAGGCTTTGAAAGTTTGGTTGGTTTAGACTGCTCATGATGTATGGATCAATTTTATATTTCATGTTCTTCTTGTGTTGAGGTCTAGTTTGGACCGTAAAATAAGGGTCAATTTTCAAGAATGTGGGATGTGAATCTCTAATTCTTTGGATTGATCTAGACTCTAGGTACAAAAAAGAAAGTCTAATATTTTAAGGATCAAAAGGATGGTGATGAGATACAAAAGATGGATGATTGGTGCATTATTGGAACTCTTAGGAAACCTTGAAGAGGATACTAAACTTTAGGACTTGGATTGATGTTTTGATTTGATTTGGGATTGGTTTGATTTGATTTGGATAGTGAACTCTTAAACTCTAAGAGGTTGGATGTTGTCCTAGAGTATTTTTTTCCAAAAGATGCTAATTTGACTAAATGTGTAAAGAAGGATTCATCTAGACACACCTAACCAAAAAAAATGATTTTGATTTGATTTGATTTTGGATTTTGGATAGTGAATTCATAAACCACAAGATGTTGGATTTTATCAAGGGATAGACTTGTTCACAAAGAGTGATAATTTGACTAAATATGTGGAGAAGGATTCATCTACACACATCTAATAAAACAAAATAATTTTGATTTGGTTCAAATGATTTGCCCAAAGTTTAGCACGAGGGATTTTTTAAAGATTTCCAAGAATTGTTTATGAGGTGATTTTGATTTTATTTTTGGGGGATGGATGAAAGTTTTGATTTTGATCCTAAGAGACTTAGAGAGACTTTGTTTACTAGACCAAGATATTGAAGAACATGATTTTCTCTAAGAGTAGTTCAAACCAAAAGACTAATGTTTTCTCGAAAGACAATAAAAAGATAAACAAGCACATGTGTGGGGTTCAATTGAGTTAATCTTGGTTAATGACTTGATTTTACCACATCCACACTTCTTGCTTAGTTTTCAAATTGAATGTCTATGTCTCAATTTCTTTCTTTTTCACAAGGTCCATTATGTGAAAATCAAGGTTTCAAGAGCATAGTTTCCTATTGTTGACTTTGGAATGAACAAATCAAGATAAAGGTCTCAGTGTTTAGAAGCCTTCTAGGGATAAGAACCCCTAGGGACAAGCAGTAACATGTGGAATTTTCAAAGGTATTTATTCCTCCTAAAGGTTTAAAATTCTGATGATTTTTTGAATGTTGGTTTCGATGTTTTGGATCCAAGTACTGTGTTTTCAAACTGACTCACAAGCAATATAACATCCTCGCTCAATTGGTAAATTTTTCTTGGTGGGCTTGCCTCATGCCCTTCATAGTACAAGAGATGATTTTACATGCAACCAAGGAAAAAATATAAAGGTATGTTAAGAATGAAGTCTTAACCTTTATATTTTAACAAAGATCAAACATGGCAAGTAACTTCTTGGAATCTAAGTTCCAATGCACCACTTTGATAAACTCGCTGGATGGACTAGTTGGTTACTACAAACAAGGTTCTTAATGACAAAAAATTGTGAACAATGGAACCAACACTCACCCGCTTAGCCACTTAAGGCTCTTCAACCGTTCCCATTCCACTTAAGGCCTGGGATTAGGTGCAATCTATTGTTGGCATGGATGGATGCTAATTTCTCACGATTTCACACCCTTTGATATAGCTCGCACGGTAAATGTGCTTGCAATAACTTGCTTGTGAGTTTCCTGTTGCGAGGTGTTTCTCATAGTAAGCCCTCTCTTAAAGGTGACTCAAAGTAATAAAATGCATTTTGAATGTTTCTCTTGCACCCCAGATCACACAAAGTGCAAGGGGAGAGGATACACCCTCAAAATGCACCAAGGACAAAATCACACAAATCAAGCACTTGTTCTTTTTAGCCTCAAAGCAATGATGAGTTCGTTTTATAGCACCGAGCTAAATGTGAAGTTGATTGTTCAAGTTTAGCCCAAAATTAATGTCTAGTGAGTTGCTAAGGTCAATTTTAACCAACTTTAAAAGATCAAACCAAAGGTTGATTTTAAACCCAAAAAGAAATGAAGTGAGTTGTTCTAAAATAGAAAATAAAATAAATGAAAGGAAGCCTTAAGCATTTAAAAATTCTTTGTCAATTTTAAGTTTAAATGCTTAATTTTTTTCAACTTAGATTTTCTTGGATTTATCCACCTTGATGCAAAGTAGCTGGCCATAGAAAATTCAAATTTTGTATAATGGCCCTATAAAAATTGATGCAAGAGCATCCAGTGGTGTAAGGGCAATCTTGCATCACCCAAAATAGTTAAATTTCAAGTTTCTCAGTTTTTAGATGTTTTTACATTTTTGGATACCTTTTTTGTCATAATGATATTCTCAATTTATGATTTTTATTTTCTATTCCTGGGTTGAAAGATATTGCAGTTTTAGTTTCCTAGATTTGCACTTGAAAATCTTCCGAGTTAGATTTGAGGAACTTAGAGTTCCCGGAATGGCCCCGAAACTTGCCAAAATTGGCATAGCGTATTTCAAACATGTTATTGATTTTGAGACCTTTCCAACGGTTCAAATGGTTCGTGAATCAGAGTCCCAGATCAAAAGTCATGGCCCCGGGAAGTTGGCGCACTTTCTAGAAGATACAATTGCAAATGTTCTTTTGAAATTTGAACTTCAAGTTGTAATTTTTCAGCGC